>CM076569.1:630777535-630995256 GCA_034641835.2 Pinus albicaulis
TTCAATATAAAGTTCATCCCCCGAGAACAGAATAGGATGGCTGATTCCCTTGCTGTAGCTGCAAGTACATTCCGACCACCTCAGAACCCTCTTTTAAGATATGAAGTCGAGGTGCATTATCGGCCTTCAATCCCAGATAATATCAAACACTGGCAGGTATTTGAGGATGAAGAAAAAATGAAGAGATTCCTAGAAACAGTGGGAGAATTCTCCAATATGGAGATTGATGATGAAGAGGAGGTAGAACTTGAAGATATTTCAAAAAGAAATTGGGAAGAAAAAGTGACAGGAAATAAAGTGTTGCAATTGAAGGGAAACATAATACCTAGAGGACTGGTGCCTCTAGAAATATTATTTGAAAAGAATGATGTCTCATTGCAGCCGAGCAAAGTGGTAGAAGAGAATAAGGTAGAAGACCTGAATTTGGGTACTGTGGCTGATCCCAAAATCGTAAAACTGTCTAAGAAGATCCCTGGAGAATATAAAGAGCTATATCAGAAATTATTTCAGTCTTACAAAGATGTGTTTGCATGGTCCTATCAAGACTTGAAAACTTTTGATATCAGTATTATGCAGCACAAAATTCCACTGAAGGCAGATGCAAAGTCCCATAAACAGAAGCTCAGACAAATAAATCCCTTGTTGCTGCCTTCTATCGAAAAAGAAATCAAGAAGCTGTTGAAGGCCAAAATAATTTTACCTTTGAGGTACTCTAAATGGGTGGAAAACCTTGTCCCTGTACGAAAGAAGAATGGAGAAATAAGGCTGTGTGTGGATTTTAGAAGTTTAAACAGAGCTTCCTTCAAGGATAATTACCCACTGCCTAAAATGGATCACATTCTGCAGAAGGTGGTTGGAGCTTCCAGAATGTCAATGATGGATGGATTCTCTGGTTATAACCAGGTGGCTGTACTTCCAGAGGATCAAAAGAAGACTGCTTTCACCACACCATGGGGTACATTTATGTATGCCAGGATGCCTTTTGGGCTGATTAATGCAGGGGCCACTTTTCAGAGGGCAATGGATATTGCTTTTGTTGGGGAGCAGGATAAATTCCTGGTGGTCTACCTTGATGATATCACGGTATTTTCAAAAAATGATGCTGAGCATATTGAACATCTGCGGAGAACTTTTGAGAAATGCAGAAGGTATGGTCTCTCTCTGAATCCTCAAAAGTATTTATTTGCATTAGAAGAGGGAAAGCTTTTGGGCCATATTGTGACTAAAGATGGGGTGAAGATAGATCCTAAGAGGGTAGAGGTTATAAAAAGTATTGCTTTTCCCAGAAATAAGAAAGAGGTGCAAGTATTTCTAGGGCGCATTAATTTCTTGAGAAGGTTTATCCCTAACTATGCTGAGATAGTTAGGCATATAACAGATATGCTAAAGAAGGATAAGGAGGTAAAATGGTCACAAGAATCACGGGAGGCATTTACCAGGATAAAGAATGCTTTTGCAGAAGCCCCTGTGCTGGCTGGACCAGATTATGATAAACCTTTCATGATTTTTTCTTTTGCATCACCTCATACAATAGCAGGAGTTTTACTGCAGAAAAATGAGGAGGGGTATGAGCAACCTATTGCCTTTTTTAGTTAGGTGCTCCATGATGCAGAGTTAAAATACAACATATTGGAAAAGCAAGCATGCGCTCTAGTGAAATCCCTCAAAGCATTCAGTGTATATATCTTACAGTCCCACATCACTGCATTTGTGCCTGCAGCTGCTGTAAAAGATATCCTTATTCAGGGGGATAGTGAAGGAAAAAGGGGCAAGTGGATTGCTAAAATACAGGAATATGACCTGGACATCCGCCCTACTAAGCTAATTAAAGGATAGGGGCTAGCCAAAATGTTATCAGAATCAAACTATCAAGCCCTGGGCATAAATTTGTCCATTATAGCAGGTGAGGAATATGGAGGAGAAAGAAGAACGACATGGAATTGGAGTAGCTACTCTAGAAACACATCTAAAGTACCTCACCAGTCCGTGGTACAAAGAGATAGTAGAGTATCTCCTTACAATCAGCTGCCCTCCAAGTTGTGACAAAACTAAATACAGAGCGCTGAGATTGAAATCACATAAGTATATAGTCACCAATGGCCGGCTATACTGGCAAGATCCCTCAGGCATCTTACTCCTGTGTCTCACAGAGAATGAAGTCGAGAGTATTATAGCAGAATTCCATGAAGGGATCTGTGGAGGCCATTACAGCTGGAGGGCCACAGCTCATAAAATTCTGAAAGCTGGCTTCTATTGGCCAAATATTTTTGGAGATGTTTTTGCCAGGGTAAGAGCATGTGATAAATGTCAGAAATTTGCCGAGAGACAGAAATCGACACCATTTCCCCTGATTCCAGTGCATGTGGATGAACCATTCAAACAATGGGGTATTGATTTTATAGGTGAGATACATCCCCCATCAAGTGGTCAACATAAGTGGATTTTAACGGCCACTGATTATTTCACTAAATGGGTGGAAGCCATACCTGCAAGGAATGCTACAGATACTGTGATCATAAAGTTCATGGAGGAAAACATCATATCCAGGTTTGGCTGTCCTGCTAGGATAATGACTGATAATGCACAGGCCTTCAAGTCTGCAAAATTTATGAATTTCTGCCAGCAATACAATATCATACTGAGTCACTCTACAACTTACTATCCACAAGGAAATGGCTTGGCAGAGTCTTCAAATAAAACTCTGGTGAGGGCCTTGAAGAAGACTATCAATGAAAATCAGAAGAATTGGGATTCCCAATTGAAATTTTCTCTATGGGCTAATAGAATCACCAGTAAGAGAGCAACTGGGAAATCTCCCTATGAATTGGTATATGGACGAGCAACAGTTTTTCCTGTACAGCTGGCTTTACCAGTGGTCCGCTTCATGCAAGAAAGCCAGGAGGAACCTGATGATATGATTAGGAGAATCAACCAATTAGTGGAATTAGAGGAAACACGGGGCCAGGTGAATCAGAGGTTAATAGAATATCAAGAGAAAATGAAACACATTTTTGATCAGCATGCAAAAGACAATAAGCTGCAGATTAGTGATTTGGTGCTCAGATGGGATGTTCGAAGAGCTGAAAAAGGTAAACATGGTAAATTCGACCCCCTCTGGTTCGGCCCTTTCAAGATTGTGGAACAAGGGGGCAATAATACTTTCAGGTTGGAGGATTTACAGGGCGACTTGCTGGATGCCCCTGTAAATGGTCAATTTCTCAAGCCCTACTTTCAGTTCTGATTCAGGCAAAGGCAGCCTGATGTATTATATTGTATGATAGTTTCCTTTTTTTTTTTCGTTTGAATAATGTGGGTGTCATTATGAATCATAAAGTGAAAAGTCAGGTTGCTGAAGAGCCAAGTTTGCATAGAAGATGATCAGAGGGTCTGCGAGTTCTCGACACGCCCAGAGATGAACGTGCCGTCCCCAGGTGGAGCCAATGTTGATCATAAGCCGCTTCCTATAAAATTTCACAAGCATATGTCTTAAAGCTCTCAAATCTCCCCCCTTTCAGCCTTGGAAAATCATTCTTAATCCTATCGTTACCATTTCCCTCTTCCAAATCACATTATAAAAGGCTGAAAATCCACATTTGAAAATATATCGGACCCAGCACTTTTCGGCCCTAGCTCCTGCGCCTTTTTCCTCCACATGACTCGGCCTCGAGACCATACGCTAGTCCACAGAGCGTATTTAAATTAGTTGTCAGGAGTGTTTTCGGCCATTGATCTTCCAGCATCCGACGGTCTGCAGCCTGCCTGTCCTGGTGGTCCCCATGCCTGCTCTCATCGCAAAAACCAGGTGGTATTTATTGCATCGTCTTTCAGCAGTAGGCGGTAATTTCCATTGGGCCATCGATTCCATACATCGTGTGCCGCGTGTCCCAGCGTATGGCTCCAAAACCACCATTCATCGCATGTTATTGATCAGTAAAAGTCACGCAGCAATATCGCTGTCAGCCGCCCAATCTGGGGGGCGTCATCCAACGGTGGTTTCTTTTTGAAGTTGCACAAGTTTTAGTCCAATTGAACAGTAAACCGGGCCCGCAGTCCATTTCCCTCTGACGCAGTTTCAACCGTTGATCTTGTTTTGAGATTGTATGGTCCAGATCATTTGCATGACCAGCTGTTGACCAAGTCTTCCTCCACGTCACCCTTACCACGTGTGCATCACATTTCTACCTCCGCCCCTTATATGTCCTGTCTGTAAGCTAAAGTTTAATGTTTATGGTTGAAATTCTCCGTCCAGCCATTCACCATCGTTCCATTATATCCTCCGTCGCCACCCTACATATTTCTGCCATTTCATCATGTCGCTATGTTACACAGTCATCTACACTGCATTCACCCTCCCATGCATTTGTTTTCTTAACAAGTTTGTGTATTTTGTAGGGTGCGAATGGAGGTAATCTGCCATTACTCACAGCCTCCATTACAGAAGTCGAGACCGCGTCAAAGGACAAATTTTTCAGAGGAAAAATTTATGGAGGAAAGCTTGGGAGGCTGTGGTGACATGACTTCTATTAAAGAAGCAAGGGTTAAAATCTATCAAACCCTCTGGAGTTATCCAAAGCGCAGATTTTTGCAGATGAAGACATTAATGTTGCGGCAAAGAGTATCAGTGGAAGATCTAGGAATTCAGTGTTCAATATTGAAGATTTTCAATCTTAATTCAAGGTCTAGAAGGTAGAGCGTACGATGCACAAAAAACAATACCCTCCAGGTTTCATTTCAGCCGAATTTTCCTCCAGGAAAGGACATAATGTTTATGTGATCTTACCTCTTTCTAGTGTCCCTGAAGAGACTTTCACACACAGCATTCACTTCAGGAAGCAGGCTCCAGAGTACATACAACATTACAGAGCCGTCAAACAGTATGGGTGGGCACTTTTTCACCATTTTGTTTTAATGAGACAATTAAATGATCAACACCTACCTCTTTTATTATGTTTTCTGTTTCTCCTATAAAACTCCAGGAGAACGAATTATTTAGGGTTCCAGATTTTATCAGAAAATTATGCAGTGAAAGAATTTTTGCATACATTTTGTAAACTTCTTGTATGAAGGCTTAGAGCCCATAGGGTCTCAGTGAGGAGGAGTTCTATCTGTCAAAGAGGATTCTGGTCTTTGGTATTTCACAGTCTGTAACTTTCTTTATTTCTGTTATATTAATAGAAACAACTCATTTCATCCATCTTTCTTGTATCATGTTTTGGAATGCAAGCGGCTCACTGATATTTAGTATGGATTCATCCTAGTTGATGCCCATGCCCGGATCATTCAAGCTCTTTAAATATGGCTCATGCATGATATTCTATTCCATTATTCAGCTAACCATACTTCAGCTATATTAGTTTCTTTGGGAGGGTGCTTTTAAAATTCTATTATCATGTATGAATTCTTAGATTGGTAAGCCTGTGCATGGTGGTATTGTATATCTGGGTATCATCTCAATGTTAACTACTATATTCTTAATATTTATTTCACTACATACACCTTTTGACAATTTATGTCTGTGAAGTATTTCTGAATCGGCCTGCTTTGCGATGGTGTCTACCGAATTGTCTATTGCTTTCGTATTAGAGTTACGCATCTTGCCTACTGCCGGTATCTATTTTCAGAGTGTCTTCTGAGAGAGTTTGGTCCCATTTAAACTAATTATCTTGTTTTACAAGTGATAGTAAGAGAGCTTTTGGATTGACAACCCAAGCTATTTTATGAGCTCCTTGTTATGCTAAGATGTCCTAGGCACTGGTCTATAGCAACTCTAGGCTGTCTCTAGGAGCGACAACGAATCATCCTCTTTTGAGGAAGCAGTTCAGCAACCAACATGGGTTGATGCCATGGTTGAGTAGTATGACTCCATTATCAAAAAAAGTGCATGGGAAGTGGTCACAAGACTAGTGGGGAAGTCAATGGTTGGATCCAGGCAGATCTACAAAGTGAAACAAGTAGCAGATGGGAGTGTGGACAAATAAATGCTAGATTTGTAGCCTGAGGATTCTCACAAGTAGAGGGGATTGACTATGAGGAGTCTTTTGCATCGGTTGCAAGGTACTCATCAATTAGATCTATCCGTGCCTCTCGGTGATCGACCATCTTCATTTGACGAATCAGTGCAAAAACCAACATGGGTTGATGCCATGGTTGAAGAGTACGACTCCATTATCAAAAATAGTGCATGGGAAGTGATTCCAAGACCAGTGGGGAAGTCAGTGGTTGGATCCAGGTGGATCTATAAGGAGAAGTAGGCATCAAATGGGAGTGTGGAGAAATACGAGGCTAGATTTATGGCCCGAGGATTCTCACAGGTAGAGGGGATTGACTATGAGGAAAATTTACACCGATTGCAAGGTATTCATTGATTAGATCTATCCTTGCACTCTCAGTGATGGGATGGAAAATACATCATATGGACGCAAAGACAACCTTTCTCAATAGAGTTATTAAGGAAGAAGTGTACATTGAGAAAGCAGAAGGTTTTGAGACCTTTGACAAGGGGTCGCATGTGTGCAGACTCAAGAGAGAATTGTATGGGCTGAATAAAACACTTCGTGCTTGGTACACCAGGATTGATAACTATTTCATCGGTTTGGGCTTCAGAAAGAGTGAAGAGAATGCGAACCTATATCATATTGTGGTTGATGGTAAGATTTTGATTATTGAACTTTATGTAGATGATCTTATACTGACAGGTGATGAGCATATCATAACTTCTTGCAAAGAGGATCTTGCAAGAGATTTTGAGATGAAGGACATGGGGCTCTTGCATTATTTCCTAGGCTTGGAAATATGGCAAAGAGATGGGGAGCTATTTGTATCGCATGGCAAGTATGCCAAGGATATTTTGAGGAAGTTCCACATGGAGGGAAAAAAACCCATGGAGATTCCTCTTGCAAGTAACTGGAGGAAGGAGGATGCTACTACAAGTGAGGTAGTGGATGCTACTATTTACAGGCAGCTTGTGGGTTCACTTATGTATTTGGTGAACACATGACCAGACAAATGCTACATAGTTAACCAACGTATTCAAGCTATGGTTAAGCCTACCAAGCTCTTTTGGAAGGCGGGGAAGCATGTGTTGAGATATCGCAGGGGCACTACAGAGTATGGATTATGGTACAGATGAATAGAGGGAGTGAATCTTCAAGGCTTCATCGATTCAGATTTGGTAGGTAGTCTATCATATAGGAAGAGAACATCAAAGGGCATCTTCAACATAGGATTAACAGTAGTTTCTTGGTACAGTAGGAAGTAGAGATCAGTTTCACTCAGTTCATCCAAGGCAGAGTACATGGCAGCTAGTCAGGCTGCATGTGAGGCCATCTAGATGAGTAAGATACTTGTTGGTTTATTCAGTAATTAGATGGATCCGACGGTGATACATTGTGATAACCAGTGTTGCATAAAACTCGTGGTTAATCCAATATTCTATGACATGTCCAAGCATATTGAAATCCGGTACCACCATCTCAGAGATTGTGTTCAAAGGCACATTATGTTGTTGCAGTACATTCCCATGGAGGACTAGGATGCAAATATCTTGATGAAGGTGCTTGCGAAGAGAAAATTTTAATACCACAGAGGTAGGATTGGGGTAGCAAATAATCCCTTTCTTGTTGACAGGGAGTGTTGAAATTCAACAAGAAATGCAACACATACACACACACACACTAGTATGGGATCACAGGTCACACAGTGATGGGTCCTAGCGATACATTAGTGTGCAAACCAATTTATTAAATAAATTAGAAAATTATTTGTAATGTTATCTCATAACAACTTGTAATAGTTAACTAAGTGTGATAGAATTAGTTAGCTCAAGAATTTCGAGTTGAGGGTCTAAGGATAGGCATGTGGAGTGATTCTATTATTAATAGGGTCCAATTGTAGTTGTAGTACTAGTGTAGTGTGGGTGGGATCAATTAACTCACAATAATTGATTCACTATTTATAGCTGCATGCATGCTAATGTATTATGCAAACTACCCAGGTGCAGTTATAAAACCATGGGAAGCCCATGATGGATTGCGCAATCAAGAAAGGCTCAATTTCCTATTTAATAGGGGTTTAATTCTCTAGAGATTGCGTAAGTAGGGTAGGCTGATAATTGGCTATGTGCTTGTCCAATTTTTCCTAGATCAGTGTGAAACAATTGGTATAGTGTATGAGGTTGTGGTGATCACAAATACATTGTATTGTTTCATGGTTCTGTGGTTTATTATACAATAAATATGGAGGGTTTTTAAGCAGTTTCTTTTCGTAGGAATAACTGGTGTTTTGTATTGATTTACTTCTTTCTCTTACTTGCATGTGATTGAGCAATTGTGTTTATATTCCGAAAATATTGTAGAAGGATTCAATATCTTTCTTTAGTACATTGCATGATCGGATTGAATCAATTGATATAATTTCTACATGGTATTATAGATTTGTTAGAGATTTTCTACATGTTTCACTTTTCTTTCAACTTCTTCTTCAAATTCTCCTTCACATATCCAATATCATAAACCATTATAGAGCAATGTATTTTTAATATTTCTATCCCATTCTTGGTAGTTTTATTTGTCAATCAGCACCACAAAAAAATAGATATGAGCTAACACATCTTCCATAAGAAAAATCAAATACATTGTTTTTTCTTTGTAAATTAGAAATAAAATAGGGGCATGGGTTTCTAGTTCAAAAATAATTCCACAAACTCAATCATAAAAAATGAGCCTAACTCATAGCGATGGTTTAGCCAATGGCAATTCTAAGACACAATCCCACAACAAAAGCATGTAGCCTTATAAAAAACACTTTTATACACAATATTTTGTATCGAGTTTAATAATCATGTGAGGGCACCGATTCAAATTAGGTTTGTTATGGAGAAGTTATACCTTCATAAACAACATGTAAACAATTCCATCTAGAGTGCATATGAGGAGGGGCCTAACCCAATATATCCAATGGTAACTAATCCACATGCAATGGCATTTGCTTCTAAACTAGGAGACTGCATGCCATATCTCTAGTCATGTTAAGTTAAGGGTTTGGAGGTTCTGAATTTGGTGTATTAATATACACTCCAATCATTAAAATGGGCATGACACACATTTATGATTCAAAGTGTTTTGTTGATTGAAGATGATATACAAAGCCACCAAACTACAAAAATCTATCTTGATGGTTTGGTGGTTTTCCTATTCTTCTTAATGATCCAATTTATCCTTTAAGGAGCTTTGGGTTTTACCTCAACCAAATTTTCAATAACCCTTCCTTTGCCTCATTTCATGGGATAGGAGAGAAATTATGAAGTTAAAGAGAAAATATCTCAATGTTGAACATGCCTTTAGGGTTTCTAGAATCTAAAAATTGGCATAAGGCGACCAAGTAGAGGAAACATATGCATGATACTAGAGGATTGAGTTTGGATAAGTGGAGCATAAAGGAAAATGAAAGGTAAATGTTTGTTACGGTTTCTTCCATTAAGCATAGAAACAACCGTGGAAGAAGGAATACTTGAGATTAGGTATCAACGTATCTCAGAGGTTAAAATTGTAAAAAATATTGATAGAAGGATAAACTTGCAGAATTTGCTAGAGATAGACCAATAGGTAATGAATTTTTTTTGGAGTTACATCCTAGCCATGATACCATTGATGGAATAAAATTAACTCCACACTTCGCTGCATTTGATTAATTAAAAAAATTCATATACATATATGCATATAAAGTATTGTGACTCTTTGTTTCATATTCCAAAGGTATGATGTCTCTTCCTTTTTTAGCTCTTCGTATTTCTCCTATTTTAAATATTTACAATATACCAAATTCTTGAGGATTAAGTGTATAACATGGAGATGGATTCATTGGAAATTCACACAAAGGAAAAGGAAGACACCAATATTCCTATTTTATTTATATTTATAGTATTACTATTTGTAGTTTTACTTAGGAACTATCAATTACATGTATTAGCTTTATAAGAAGGCCAAAAAAAAGTAATGGGAGAAGCCAAAGAATTACAATATCATGGATGTTTTCTTAGCAACATATACTAGTTTTTGAGATGGATATCAACTTAGGACCACAACCTCAAGAAAAATAATATTTTAGTTAAAGCTAGGGATAAATGGCAAGAGGGATCATACCCTATTTTTCTCCAAACACTTTTTCAAGCTTGAAGTAACATTGAAAACATGTTTCAACATTGTATACTTTAACTTCTCTATATAAGAATAGAAAGTCATATATGTGCTTTTGTAAATTTCACAATGCATTTTTCTTTGAACTTTACCTTCTGGACATAATTTTTCAAATTTCTAACTTTTGTTACTTGACAAATTTAATAATAAACTAGCATTTATGCATGTTTTCGTAATAAAATTTTCCTTGTCAATAAACTGACCAATGTTATTAGGGATAATGTCAACTTTTTCCTCATCATTATACTCCATATATAGCTTCCCTTAAATGCCTTGTAAGACAATAATGATTATGCCCGAATGAAGAGGAAAAAATACTCATAAATTTTTGAAAAAGGGAAATTTGGCTTAGGAGCTTGAGGCATAGCTTTGCGCAAAACCACATACTAAATGTAGTTGTTGAAGCTCAAAAAATGATCAATCTTACACAAGGTAAATATTATGATGTATATTAGTTCTATACATTTTCAAATGTGTTTCTATAAAAATTTTATAAGTTTATTAGTGATTATGCTTTAAAAAATAGAGTATTGTATGTTATGTTTAGAGATTGATGCAAAAGAAATTGTTACAAATACTCATGCCTTATAGTGTTGCTTAAATTTTTAATATGTTAAAATTGATTTACAAATAAAGTTAAATATGCAACATACATATTACCAACCACACACAAAAAATAATACTTATTTTTTAACTCAATTTGGACTGACAGACACTACATAGTACAACTTCAAACAACCAACATCACAATAAAATCTTCATTTCTCACCATTAATACAATAAAATCTTTATTTCTCACAATTAATACTTTTAATTAGCTTGTTTTCTTATTTTAATTTTTAAAGTTCTTTGAAGAAAAAAATTTCTTCTCAGTGCACTTTTCTTACAATAATCTCATTATAATTTACGCAATAGTAGACCCCATGTTCTAAGGAAAATGAGCACACAATAGTGGTTTATCACAATTAACACTTTAAATTCCTTTTTTTATTATTTTGATGTTTAGAATTTGTTGACCAACAACTCTTATTCTTAATTCACTCTTAAGACAATAATCTCATTTAATTGACATAACAATAGAATCCCATGCTTTAAGGAAAATGAACACATAGTGGTGGTTTTTCACAACTAATACTTTCAATTAGTTTATTTTCTTATTTTAATGTTTAGAATTCATTGACCAACCAGTCTTCTTCTCAATGCACTCTTCTTAGAATAATCTCCTTTTAATTGATATAACAATATATTCCCGTGCTTTAAGGAAAATGAACACATAGTGGTAGAAGCCATGAAATCGTCTTTGTAAGAAAAAAAGGGAAAAAGCATTATCAATAGTTGCCTTACATTTACGGTTTCTTCAAGCACAACCAACGAAATATCACTCAAGTGGAGTTCTCACACTTTTATTGAAAATAATCTAATCGAATGTAATATACACCTTTTTTTGTGTGTATATTTCGCTGTTCACTTTTGTTCTCCTTGGATTACATTTTTCACGTAGGGAGGACTTGAATCTAGGATCTTCGGGACCAACAAATCAAATGTAATAAAAAATTTAAATGGTTGCAACATCTTTCTTTGTTTGATTCAAACTCTTGTTTAAGTCTTTTCTCATGTTTTTGTGGGAGGTGGATATTTCTTTGAAAAAAAAAGAAACACGTGAAACATATGGTCAATAACCCACATGAAGAATGCTTTGAAAATGAGGATCAATCAACAATTTTGATAAAATGGAATTCATTTAAGTTAGAGACATGATGCCCTTCAACAATGTAGTCGGTGTTTCATTCTCACATTACTTTTGTATGATGTGGATTGAAATACCAAATTATGGTTAGAAAATTATTATTAAAAAAATAAGGGCTCTTATAGATAAGATGATTTAGTGGTGAGGGGCACATTTTGGCCGTGCCATATGGTGCTCTATTTCTTTGTTATTATCCTATATTTTCCTAATTGCACTAAGTATTAGATGAAACCTAGGATTCTCTAGTTATTAAGGGAAAAAAATATATGACATCTCTACCTTCTTGTTTTGGTGCACTTTATCTCTATCATGAATTAAATTATAGACATTAATTACAAAAGAAGGTGTTGTTATTAGTCTCCAACCAGGGATTCAGATCATTTTCCTTTATTGATTTGGAGTATTAGAGAGAAATGCAACATTGAGAGGGAAATTATATATATGTGTGTGTGTCTGTGTGATGTCTCTTCTTATTGTAGATTTTTCTATCTAGATATTTACAATTTATCAAATTTCAAAGGATTAGGTGTATAACATTATCCCTATAAACTGTAATGGATTGAATGTATTCTCTGAATCCAATGGTTTTGGAATGACCACAAACCAAATGGCTACCAAAATTTGAGGTCTTCTACTAAATGGAGGTTTAAGGATGATCACAAGCCAAATCAAGCTAATGGACTATGTCTTTGGCTATAGCAGTGACTCTAGAATTTCAAAATTGCAATGGGAAACAATATAATTAGTAGATTCAAATGCTTTATCTTTCATTATTACGATGATTTATCTATGTCCTCTTTCTAACCATGTTTGTCTTGGATCTTCTCCCAAGGAATTGTCACATGTTTTTGCCTCATGACTATTTTTGCCACATCGGTCATAATTGTAGGTTTCAACCCTGCATAGATCATTACTTCAAATAGATTTTGAATAAAACAAGGAAAAATCAATGGAAAACAGGCACATTAACACATTTTTTATTCTAGAAACCCAAATTGAGAAAAGCAACAAGTTTTTTTCAATATGTTGTCTTTACAATATTACAATATAGTATGTATATGAAGTAGCATTCATAAACCCCCAGTCCATTAACCCTGGATTATAATACAATTTTAGTTCCTTTTATCAGATCTACAAAACCACCATGAGTCTGAAAACAGTTAAAAGCGAAATAGAATGTCAAAACTGCCAAAAGCGGAGAAAAAACAACAAAAAATTCCCTTCTTATTCATCCCTTCATATCATTTCCAAATATCAAACTTTGCCTAAGGGAATTTCTTACATAAATTCCCTTTCAAATCTTGAGAACACCAAAACCAACTCTTTCACATCTAGCCCCATATCAAGCATAAAATATTTAATATGATACCCTGCAATTTGTGCATCCACTTGGAATTCCCTTAATGTTCTCTTCTTATTCCTCCGAACTCTTCTAAAGCGTCTTTCGGGTAAATTGATAGAAATATTTTTTTCTAAGAGTGGGTCATCATGCACAGTTTCCTTCAATCTCTTGCACAATTGGATAGTCAACTTCTCATCATTCATAATCTGCAAGAATAAATGGAGCCACTCTAGAATAATTTGAGATGTTTCTTGGGAAAATATAGGATTCTTAGCATGCACTTGTTCCCACTACTCAACACAAGGACTGTGAGAGGAAACCAGTTGTTTAAATATTTCAGATGCATCCTTATAACATTATTTTTATTTATTAGAGTCATATGACCTTTTAGGTGACACTGATTTGATAACATTAGGTTTCTCAAGAGTAATAATATCAACTCTAGTCCTTTTTCCTCCTCGAGTAACAATATTCATGTTAGGATGCACAAATGGCTCTAGTTCTCATGGTTCTGCATTAATCAAAATTTCCCCTTTTACTCAATTAAACTCATCCCACTAAGCAATGATTTATGGACATCTTCAGTGGCATGTGTATCTACCCGAAAATGAAAACACTAAGGCCTCCTTGGCATCAAACAATCTATCGTAACATGATGCTCTTGATTATAGTTATAACATCTAATCCGAGCTCTTCCTCCATTCCTCCCTCCACTTGGATCACCTCCTCCTCGACCATGAGGAGTTTCATTAGATCTAAATGTTGTATGATCAAGATGATCAACTAGAGAATATAAAGATCTACACTGATCTGTGTAATACGTAAGAGAGCCACAAATTTCACAAAAAAGATTATTTGGCACATTTGGATACTTAACAAAATATGAAATACAAATGGAAAATGACCATAATATATGAAAATTTCATAATACTCATTCATATACATACCTTGGTGATTAGGAAACACATGGTACTGAGTGTGCCCTTGAAATGGTATGGATGAAGAGATATGTGCAAACCCTACACTATACAGAAAAAAAGGGGGTCCCATAAGCATAGTATACAATCCCATACCCCTCAACCATGAAAATTATGTGGCATGATGTCCCTCAACTTGACAATTGGTACACCAAATGTGAGGCCTCATTAGTTGCACAAGAGTAAGATCCTTCAACTTTTCGGTCAAATTAACATTTTTATTCCTGAGTCCCATAATAGAAGGGCCAGTAGAAGTATTTCCTAGTATAAATTCCTATGGATATCCCACCATCGCTTCAATATGAATTTCATTTTCTAAAGAATCCTGCAAAATGTCAATCTTCGGCTATGACAAGGGAATCATGGTCATTAGAAACAACACTTTAATAAAGAAATCTCTTTGATGACGGGGGTCAATTGGATAATACAATTTGTTGATAGCATATTTAAGTTGCTGCATACATTTCCTATTGATATTTTGGGGTGTTTGGGTAGCATCAGATGTTCTCTAGCTCCAAAAATTTGTGGAGACACTAGAGTACATAAGATCTCTAAGACCTAGAAAGTGTTTGAAGAAATTGCGCCAGGTTTAAGAGATATTTAATTAATTATTATTTTTAAATAAGGACTCTAAGTCTAACTTAGGAAAACTAAAAGATTAAAGTTAATTAAATTAAACATGTGATGAGAATGAATTGAGTGAGCATATTCTAATATTAGTCATTGATTCAATATTATATCATGGTCATTGATGTTTCAACGAGAAAAGTATAAGAAGAGGGCTTGTGGTAAATTGGAGAACACACACATTGGCAGAGCACTGAAGCTAAGCTGGAATTATAGGGCATGGTTTTCTAAGAATTTTAGAAGTGTTTTAGCTGCAGTGAGGGGGCAATATTAGTGAGGGGGATGGTCTAGTCCTAGGCCAAGAGTACAACGAGGGCAGAGAAGGAGCATACCATGGCAGCGCAGAGGTAGCAACTATACAGTAGCTATGTAGAGCAACCGAGAGCCCAACAGGGGTAGCGTAGAGGCAACAAGAGGCCAGGAGGGCTAAAGCAGGCCCATCTAGGGCAGCGCAAGGGAAACGTAACCTAATATAGGGTGATGCAGGCCCTTCCTGAGAAGCGTAGAGGCTAACGCAGGCCAGACATGATGATGCAGAGGGCTTCAAAGCAACGTTGGGGTTTCCAGAGGCTGGGAAAAGGATTGAGTTCTGTAAATCCCGTTTAACGGTGTGAATCAGTCAGTTTTTCTGTCCTCCAGATAGAGGTATTGATGTCATTTATATTTCTCTATCAGGTTAACAAGTTTGGTGCCTAGATTTGTTGTACTTAGAATCTGCTTAATAATAAAAACACTCCAGAAGCTAGCAGCACAGGTTTTCCTGCATTGGGTTTTTCTGGGGACATTTTTCTAGAAAATCCTTGTGTGTCACTTTGTCATTAAGCATGTTATTCAGTTTAAATCTGCATTTGTAGGATATTTATGTATATACTTTGATGTTAATGTTGAAGATTTAATATTAATAACTTACGTAAGTAGGAGAAGTAAGTCAAGAATTTAAATGTAGGGTTTTTGTAATTTAGATTCAGAATTTTTCACATGGTATCAGAGCAATTGCAAATCAAGTTGGACAACTGAAGAAATCTATGTCATAGAAAGAAACAAAGAAAGTAACAGCAACAACAGATAAACAAGAGAGGGTAGCGCAATAGCAGAAGGATGCAGAGGCAACAATATCCATGCAAGGGTTGATGTAGTGCTAGCTAGGTGACGCAGAGGCATCATAGTGCCTTCCAGAGGGATGCAGGAGCAACCTACGTTGTGCAATCTACTCACGCAGAGGCCAACCAAGGTGACACAGTCCATAATTTGATTGTTGTGCAGAGTGATATGAACCAGAAGTTGAGATGCAAATGTTCAGCAGTTGCTGGTGGGGTGAAGATTCTACCAGTGCATAAGTAAGCCTAAGCTAAGTTGATAAAGAACGAAAGGAGAAAAGCTTCTTAGTAGATTTTCGGCCACAGAAATTTGAATATCGATCATAGGATCAAAGAGAGCTGATTCATTGTGTTTGGCAGACTTCCAAGGGAGGAAGTCAAATGTTAGAGGGAGCAGAGGGTGCCTTTTCTCGCCAAGGACCCTAAATCTGAGTCTCTAGCATATAGAGGAGGATATGTTCCGACAAATTTCTGAGTAGATGGAACCACACAAATTGCGTGATAAGGATAGGTTGTACGGTCTGTCTAACTTTTCTATCTGGAAGGCCAAACTCTTGGTAGTATTGGAGGCCTGCAGTATACTAGAGCATACAAAGAAATTCTTGGCTACATCAACTGATCATGTGGTGCTACACATAGCCGAGAAGATGACGACTCATGAGATGTGGGAAGCCAGAACCACATTGTATCAAGGGAGGCCCATCCAAAGAAATATGCTTCTGGAGAACCAGTTGAGTTTATTCATGATGTCCAAGGGAGAGTAAATCGATCCTTTCCTATCCAGACTGTAGTCGACCTAGGATTAGCTGACTGGCATGGGGGTGAAGGTGGATGATGATGTCATGGTGAGGACTACTCTAAATTTTCTCACAGAGGATTGGGAAACATTTGTCCAAAGTCTTTTGGGCAAAGTGGATCTTCCTAACTAGGACAATATGTGGGCTATCCTCGGAAAAGAGGAGATCCTTTGAATCAACAAGAGGCAATACAACACTAGAGCGGGCAAAGAGAGGAAAGAGGAATAGGAAGACGCAACAAGAGGCATCAAAGAGGTAACAAGGGAAAAATAAGTGTGATATATCAAAGATCAAATGTTTCCAGTGCGGCGAACTTGGACATTTCACCCGCAATTGTCCTCAGAAGAATAAGGACAAGTAAGCTTCTAGTTCCATGGCTGCTATAGCAGATGATGGCTTCAACGATGAGGTAGCCATGAGCACTCATGAACCACGAAAGTGGGGTGACATTGATATGTAGAGCAACTTCAAAGTGGTGGCGAGATCCTTGAGTATCCCAACTCTAGTATCACATCCATGCTATGGGAACCTTAAGACAAAAGAAAGGAATGACAGGAGAAGTGGGTGCAAAGATCATGGATGAAGCAAAGGTAGAGGGTGAAAAGCTAGAGAGGGAGCACTGTAGTGCAGATGCAACATCAGTGTAGAGGAAACAACGCAGAGGCATCATAGAGGAGGTTTGCTTACACAGTGCAGAGTTGTGACATCGCAGGGGCTTCAGGAGGACATTGTAGAGCAGCAATATGTAGAGCTTCAGTCATGAGATGTAGATCCTCCATTTTCTTACTCTCAGCAACTTAGTTGCAGTGCAACAACTAGCAGTGGAAGTGCTATGAGCAGCACAATGCAACAATTTGAGAGGGAGATGCAGTACAGATGTAGCAGTGGTAGTGGCGATGTCATGGGAAACAGTACATAAGAGAAGCAACAGTGCAGTGATGAAGGGTAGTAGGCCAAACATTAGCGTAGATGCGAACACTACAGATCAGAGCAGCCTTCGGGGTGAAGTGTTTTGCTAGAGCATATTCCTCGCTAAGAGGGAGTGTTAATATTTTGGGGTGTTGGGGTAGCATCGAATGTGCTCTAGCTCCCAAACTTTGTGGAGGGAATAGAGTACATAAGATCTCCAAGACCCAGAAAGCGTTTAAAGAAATTCCATCAGATTTAAGATATATTTAATTAATTAATATTTTTAATTAAGGACCCTAAGTCTAACTTAGGAAAATTAAAAGATTAAATTTAGTTAAATTAAACATGTGATGAGAATGACTTAAGTGATGTGGATCAAGCATCTTCTAATCTTAGCCATAAATTCAAGATTAGATCACAGTCATTGATGTTTCAACGAGAAAAGTATAAGAAGAGGGCTTGGGGTCAGTTGGAGAACACACACACTCGCAGAGCACTGAAGCTAAGCTGGTTTTCTGGGGCGTGGTTTGCTAAGAATTTCAGAAGTGTCTTAGCTACAACGAGGGGCAGTATTGGTGAGGGGGGTGGTTTATTCCCAGGCCAAGAGTACAACAAGGGAAAAGAATGAGCATACCAAGGCAGCAGGTACGGAGAGCAGCGAAGAGCCCAACAGGGGCAACGCAGAGGTAGTAGGAGGCCAGGAGGGTTGACGCAGGCCCATCTAGGATAGTGAAGGGGCAGTGTAACCCAGTATAGGGTGACACGGGCCCTTCTTGATCAACATAGAGGCTGACACAAAGGGTTTAAGAGCAGTGCTGGGGTTTCCAGAGGCCAGGAAAAGGGTTGAGTTCTATAAATCCAATTTGAGGGTGTGAATCAATCAATTTTTCTGTCCTTAAATAGAGGTATTGTTTCCATTTATATTTCTCTATCGGGTTAACCAGTTTGGTGCCAAGAATTGTTGTACTTAGAATCTTCTTAATTATTAAACCCCTCCAGAAGCTAGCAGCACCAGTTTTCACGCATTTTCTTTTTCCGGGGACATTTGTCCATAAATTCCTTGTGTGTCACTTTGTCTTTGAGCATGTTATTCAGTTTAGATCTGCATGTGTAGGCTATTAATGTATTTGCTTTGATGTTAATGTTGAATATTTCAGATTAATAACTTATTTAAATAGGAGAAGTAAATCAATAATTTAACAGTAGGGTTTCTGTAAATTAGATTCAGAAATTTTCACATTTCTAAGCATATTCTTCTCTCTTTTCTTAATATCCAACAACTCTGGTAAACCTTGTTGATTTTATTACGGGAGTTTATGCTCTTGAAGAAAATGTTGTTTAACTTGGTCCATGGTGGGGTTTTGATTCAATTCAGACCATTTAAAGAACCATTGCATAGCCCAGTCTCACAAAGTTATCTGAAATTCATTGAGCTTATTGGAATCAAGAGTGTGTCTTGCCCTCAAAAGAACTTCACATAAGTACCAATGCTGCTCAACATCTTCACAACCCTGACTAAAATATCTGGATAGAAAGTAAGTGAACCAACAATATTTCCAGACATAGTTGTTTCCCTTGGCTTAACTATTACAATCCTTGGGAACTCGGCCGAGAAAAAATACCTAAACTCGACTAAAAACTACTACCAAAAATACTTGATCTACTAGAATTACCTGTTGTGTATCTAAAGTGAACTTGCTAAAATTTTAAAGTCTGACAAAATTTAGAAAAGAAATTACCAGGATATTGATACAGTACCAGGGGAAGGTTAGGGAGGTGTATTTATACCACTAGCTTATAGACTATTGATGATAGGGATCAAGCCATCTTCAAATAATAACCTCCTCATTAAAAAATGCATATCATCATCTACTGGAGTATTCTCATCATTCATTATAATCATTTGTCTGACAGATTTGAACATATGAAATCCTCGAGACTCTAGGTGGGGTCCATCTTTCCCATTAAAACTTTCCCCAACACTTTTGCTAGCATCTCCTCTTCTTCCATAAGGAGATAATTCATTTTCTCCTTTCCCTCGTAAATCTAGACTACCATTACTTCTCTTCACAATTCTAGACTTGTCATTGCTTCTCCTATCCTCTGCAAATCTCTTCTTCTAACCCTAATTTCTTGCAACTTTCTCTCCCTCCACTCGTCAGTTATTTGTGCCCTTTGTATAGCTCTAAATTCTCGAGCCTTACAAAAATCCTCACGATCCATTGTAACAACCCCTCTTCTTCCACATCTACACAACATTCTCCCCCCTTGATCTGACCCCCGACACCAAGGGTTTTTAAGCAGACATCTTATTTTCTTGAAATGACAGCATATTCGCTTCGACCATTATAATTTTGATCCACAATGCAATCTCCTTCAACATTCTTCCTTGAAACCTATATTTAAATACTGCTTTCATATTAAAAAAAAAAAATGTTATGAAACCAACTCCAAAAATAGAAGAAAAGAGAGATCAATGCCTTAGACATCAGCCACTTCGTAGGGGAAACCTCCTTTACATTACATAAATGATTTTTTTTGGATGATACAAATACTAAAACCTCCTTCTATATATAGGAGTTCATGGGGTCATAATATAATCCTAGCCGACCTAACAATAATAATGTAAGGGCACAACAATAACTATAGTGGATTTTATGGGGCACAATAATAACAATATGGGGACTACAGGGGTACAACAATAACAATAAGGGGGATACACTAACAACAATAAGAGACTACACTAGTAATATAGGGACCTTACATGCCACTGTCCTTAAAAAAAGTGTTGTCCTCAATGCTTGAGTAGCTCTGGATGTTTCTATATAAAATTCTCATACTCCCATGTGGAATCTTCAGTGGGTAAGTTCTTCCACTTGATGAGATACTCTAAAATTGATCAATTTTGTAGCTATTGAATTCTTGTTTTAGCCATTTCTTCAGGTTCCAATATGCTTTTTCCTTCCTCATCAAGTTCTGGAAATATTTTTTGAACTAGAATTTCGTCACCTATAACCTTATCTAAGCATGAAACATGGAAAACTAGGTGCACTCGAGAATAAGCAGGAAGATCCAATTTTTATGCCATAGTACCAATATTTTGCAACACCTTGTAAGGACCATATTACTTTGGCAATAACTTATTATCCTTCTTAGCTTGCTTGAGGGACATTTGTTTGTATGATTGTAGCCGTAAAAATACCCAGTCTCCTACATCAAAACTTCTCTCGCTCCGATGTTGATATGCCTGTTGTTTCATTCAATTTTGTGCCAAATTTAGGTTATCCTTTAAGAGTTGGAGAACTTGTTGTTGATGCTAGATGTGATTTTCCACTGCTTGAAACTTAGAATTTTCTCTTAAATATGATGTGATGGACGGTGGATGATATCCATAAAGTGCCATAAATGGGGTCATTTTTGCTGTAGTATGGAAGGAAGTGTTATACCACCATTTAGCTAGAGGTAACCACTTAACCCATTGTGTTTTTTTATCAGATACAAAACAACGAAGATATCCTTACATACATTTGTTCACTATCTCAGTTTTCCCATCGGATTGAGGATGATAAGATGAGCTATAAGCTAGTTGAGTACCCAAACAAGAAAATAATTCTGTCAAAAAATTTCCAGTAAAAATGGGATCTCTATCACTTACAATAATTTTTGGATTTCCATGTAGCTTTTGAATTGTTTCCATAAATGTAGTAGAAACTTTACTTGCTTTAAATGGATGAGTTAATAAACAAAAGTGTGCATACTAGGTAAGTCTTTCAACTATCACCAGGATGACACTCTTTCCTTTGGACTTAGGTAAACCCATGATAAAATCCATTGAAATCTCCCCCCAATGCTGACTTGGAATGGATAAAGGTTGTAGAAGACCCGGGGTCTTAATTGTCTCAACTTTATTTTGCTGGCAAACCAAACATTCCACCACAAACTTTTGAATATCATATTTAAGGCCATCTCAAAAAACTTCTTTCTTCACATTGTGGTAAGTTTTTAAAAATCCTGAGTGTCCTCCTAAGGGAAAGGTGTGCAATTCCAAAATAATATGTTGTTTTAGTTGGGAATTCTTACAAATATATAAGCGATCTTTGTACCTTAAGGAATCATTTTTCCAACTAAATGTATCAAATGTACTAGGATCTTGCTGCAACTTTTGAATGAGCATCCACACTTCTTTGTCATTCTTCCATTCATCTCTTGCTTGAGTTATCCAATCTAGTTGGATAATAGAAATGACACAAAGAAATTCTTCCACCTCTTCATCCTTTCTTGAGAGTGCATCTGCAACAACATTTAGCTTCCCTTTTTGTAGATGATTTCAATGTCATAACCCAAAATCTTTGTGACCCATTTTTTTTTCTCTTCTGAAGATAGTATTTGTTCCAAAAAGTATTTAAGACTATCATGATCAAATTTTACCTTGAAGTGTCTTCCCATTAGGTAAGGTCACCATTTCTTTATTGCATGTAGTATTGCCAACATTTCCTTCTCATAAATAGCTTTTTGTAAATACTTTCATTTGATTGGAAAACTTTAAAAAGAAATGGGTCTTCCTTCTTGCATTAAAACAACACCAATTCCATTTCCTGACGCATCACATTCCACAATAAAGGTTTTTGTGAAGTCTGGTGTAACTAAGACCGATGATAGGCACATTGCCTCTTTAATATGTTCAAAAGCCTTAGTTGCTTCTGGAGTCCATGAAAATGCATATTTATTCAATAATGTTGTTAGAGGTGCTTCTATTCTCCCATAATTCTTAACAAACTTGCAATAATACCCTGTTAACCTAAGAAATCCTCGCAACTCCTTTATGGTTGTGGGTACTTTCCATTCCTTATGGATTTAATTTTGTTAGGGTCTACCTTAACACCCTCCTGAGATACAATATGACCCAAATATACCACCTCTTGTACTCTAAAGAAACATTTGGAGGTTTTTTCATAATATTTTTTCTCCTCCAATAGTTTGAGTTCCCTGTCAACATGTTGAACATGATCCTTCTAAGACTTGCTGCAGATTATTATATCATCAAAAAATACTAACACAAGTTTTCAAAGGAAGGTTTTGAAAATGGAATTCATCAACCCTTGAAATGTAGAAGGTGCATTGGTAAGGCAAAAAGGCTTGACCAAAAATTCATAATGACCCTCATGAGTTCGAAATGATGTTTTTGGAATATCTTCAGTCTTCATTCTGATTTGATGATATCCTGAACGAAGATCCAACTTGGTAAAATAAATTGCTCCATGTAATTCATCCAATAATTCATCAATCATAAGAATGGGAAATTTATCTTTAATAGTGAACTTATTGAGTTTCCTATAATTCAGAAACATTTTCCATTGTCCATTCTTCGTGTGCACTAATACTACTGGGGCAGAGAAAGAACTTTGAATAGGTTGAATTATACCAGTCTCTAACATTTCTGCAATCATACGTTCAATTTCGATCTTTTGGACATAAGGATATATGTAAGGCCTGATGTTTGGAGGAACAATTCCTGGAATCAAATGAATAGAATGATCATGATCACTAATAGGTGGGAGTCCTTTGGGAGTTTCAAACACCATGGAATGGTTGTTCAAGACTTTTTGGATATCTAGAGAAATAGAATATTTTGACGTTGGAACTTCTAGTGAGCATAATTGTGCAATTAAACCCCGTTGTTCTTTATTCAGAAGCTTTGTCATGACATTAAAGCTTATTCTTTCTCGGCTTCCCTATGATACCCCATAATTCAACTTCCTTTCCTTCTGAAAAAAAATTCAGGAAAAGTTCTTGAAAATTGAAAGCTATCATCTACAAAGATTGTAGCCATTGTACTCCTAGTACAACATCAACACCTCCCATTGGAATGGAAAGCATTGGACTATTTAATACATATTCCCCCATGGTTGGCTTGATATTATGGCATTTTCTAGAGCAATTTATAGTTCCTCCATTTGCAACCATCAATTGACACTCTGGTGTTGGGTATATGAAGCAATTCAATTACTTGGCTACCTTACAATGAATAAAATTATGGGTACTACCCGAATCAATCAACACTATTCCTTTTTATTCTTGATATGTCCTTCTATATTAAGAGTTTGAGGAGTGGTAATTCCTGCCAATGCATTACATGATATGGTAAAACTCATTTATTCTTTCTCTAGGGTTGGTTCGTGGTGTATATCCTCTTCTTTTTAAGTTTCTTGTTCATTTCATTTCTCCGCTTCACGATCTATGTAAAATAATTTATTCTCATCACACTTATGACCTTTAGTGTATTTTCTATCACAACTGTCGAAAATCACTTTTTCTCCTTTTTCTTCCAATTGTTGTGGTGTCAAACTTGCAGGTTGTGGAAGTTTAGGAGTAGCAACACTTCCATCTTTATAGATGTGAGTGGTATGATTCCTCGTCACCATAATTTTACATTCAATTTTTCTTGCCAACCTGAATGCCTTCTCTAATGAATCAGGTTCCCAAAGGTGAACCTCATGTTGGATTTTATCCTTTAAAGTCCCTATGAAGACATCAATCATGTGTTCCTCTAGAATATCAATTATCCTTACATTCAATTTTTGTAAGTCAATGTGCTCCACCACTAAACCATTTTGTTTGAGATTTATCAATTGGCTAGAGAAGGTGTTCCTCTTTGTATCCTCATAATGTGTTATCATTTCCTCCGTAAAATAGACCAAGTGACAATTTTTTTATGGGAGAAAAGCTATCGATACCATAAAAATGTATTTTGTTCTAAATATGAAGTTGCAATGCGTACCTTTTGTGTGTTTTTCACATGATTGAGATCAAAATATTGCTCCATATGTAATATCCATGTTACAGGATCCTTGCCATCAAACTTCCTCATATTTATCTTTGGAATATGGTGGGTCTTCAATCCAACATTATATTTTATGAAATTGTGATTAACACTTATTTTTTTATCATCATGAGTTTCCTCTACTACCTTTTTTCCATTAGGAATCATTTCTTATATCAACTTTGTCAAACATTCCTTCTAACCTTACATGTCTGATTTTAGATCATTCTTCATGCCTTCCATGTTAGCTTCCATGTAATCCATCTTAGCTTCCATGCCATTCTTCAAACCATCCATCTTATCTTCCATGCCTTTCTTCAAGCCATCCATCTTAGCTTCCACGCGTTTCTTCAAAAACTCCATTTCATTTTTTGTTGCTCTTTGTGAGAGCGAAAGTTGTTGCACTTATTCCTCTTCATGAGTCATAGTAGAGCCTTCTCAGGGATTAATTGGTGTTGAATTTATTTTACACGACATTCAGCAGGATTTCTTCACAAATGGGTTTTTTTTTATAGCTTCCGAACCTTTGTAGACAATAATTTATAGTGAAAATTCCACGAAGACTTGTTTGAAGCAGCGAAACCCTGGAATCTAAAGCTCTGATACCAAATGTTATGAAATAATCTCAAAAAATAGAATAAAATAGAGATTAATGCCTTAGAAATCACAGAAGCTAAGATGGATTACATGGAAGCTAACATGGAAGGCATGAAGAATGATCTAAAATCAGACATGTAAGGTTAGAAGGAATGTTTGACAAATTTGATATAAGGAACGTATAACTCTCATGAGAGTCAAATAACAGAAAATTCTCTCCATGGATCAACAACAATAAAATTATGATCCAACCCACAAGAACTCATCATGACTCAGCCATATGAATGCATAATATCTCATCAACAACATGCATCATACATTCAGAAATGGGAAACATGAGAATAATATGGATACTCTAGATGAACTAACTCCAACACACCATCATATTATCTCCATGGAAACTTCACATGCATGGAAATACATGACATAAATATGATCTAGCAATATGAACACTATCAATATATCAACTATGTCATGTAAGCATACTATCCTTTGAATATGTGGTAGCAACAACAAATTTCTTCTGAACATCTTGCTACATCATATCAATGTCAAATATATGCACAATAAACTCCTCAATAGTCAGTATAATGCCAACACTCTACATATCCATTTGGTATAAAAAATCTCCCCCTAAATATATGATCCTCCATCACAACTTCACCATGCACATAAGCACAACTACATGGGTGGCATAACTTCAAATATATCAATGAAAACTCAACATAAAACTACTCCAAAGTCATCAGTAATAAATATGGTTGATTAAACTATTGGTTCCTTTGTTTTTTGAAAGATAATTTAGAAAATATGGTTGAAAAGTAGTTGTGGAAAAGAAATGGCCATAATTTCCAAAAGCGACCACAAAAAATTGGGAAGTGACAGAGAAGTTAAAAGTCTGTTATATAGGATTTGAGAAGCCATGAAAGAAGGAAGCACATGGTAGCCTTTGAAAGTATCAAATTTGATAAGGACAAAAGCACCAGAACCCATCAAAGTGGATCTGATCAAGATTGGGATTAAGGAAGTTGAATGTTGATTAGATTGGACCAAATCAAGCGAGTGTGATCTATAAAAAGGGCCAAAGATGAAAAAATTGGGTTGATGTTAGTAGAAGTATTTAGTTGTTGAGAAGTTATAATTTTGTTGATGTAGCGTTATTTAATAGCTCATTAGAGTCTGATTCTTTTCTCTCTCTGAAGTTATGTTATGTTCCTGCAATGTAATGTAGTATATAGTATTAATATATCACAAGCATGTGTGAGTGTCTAGTGTAATGGATTTGGCTAATGAATAAAGGAATTGTTGTGGGAATGATTTGTGATTTGATGGTTGATGATAGTGTGTCCCCTTTAAAATTTTATTTGTCCTCGCATGATTATTTTACCATGTTTAGTTATGAATGTTTAATTTTAACGTTGGCTCTATTGTGCTAGTTAATGGAATGTTTGATATGAATGCATAATATGATGGTTAAAACTTCTTCACTGTAATTCTAGATCCCTTATCTCCCATTGTTCCAACATGCCTAGAGTGAGACACTCCTTTTTCCCCAAAGAGGAGTGAGAATTCCAACAATAAGATAGACTATTTTAATATGATAATATGATGGTGTGTTAGAGTTAGTTCATCTAGAGTATGCATATTATTCTCATGTTTCCCATTTCTGAATGTATGATGCATGTTGTTGATGAGATATTATGCATTCATATGGCTAAGTCATGATGAGTTCTTGTGGGTTGGATCATAATTTTATTGTTGTTGATCCATGGAGAGAATTTTCTGTTATTTGACTCTCATGAGAGTTATACGTTGCTTATGATGTTTCAACCTAAGATATTGATATGTTTTTCTAGCTTGAGGATTGTGGCTCTTTCTATATGTGGAGAGAGTGTGTTGACCTTGATGGCATGTTGATCTTGATGGCAAGGTAAAGGAGATGATGATTTTATGTGTTGTTGATGGTACTATATTGTCAAATCTTATGTTGTTGTTGTTGATACATTGATTAGTTCTCTATTATTTCTTCTCAGATGCATTGATTATTTGGTCACTCATTGATGATGTTGGAGAGATTACTTATATTAGTTCATATGCTACTAGTGAATTTGTTGATGCTTGTTGATTTTTTCTTGGAAATAGAGTTGATTTTATAATATTATGCTTATGTACTATTGATGATCCTCATGGATGATTCGTGATAATGGGGATGTATATGCTATTTTTGCTATGTCATGATATTCATGTTTGGTACTATCATATGATGATGTTAGAGTTGTGTATGTGGAGCATGGTGGTTACTATTGGTTCGCTTATGAATTTGATACTTGTGTTGTTGGGATCCTTGATTATGGCCAAGATGTTGAGAGTAGCCATACACTAGCATATGCTATGTATAGTAATCCTATTGTTGTTGCTACATATAGCACCTATATCATTGCTCATAGAGGCCTTGTATCTTATGCACATGCCATGTATTGTATTCTCATCGATGTTGTTGTATGGAGTATATATTGTTGTTCATGGATGCTAAGTAATCATGTTATATCATTATATTGGGCACACATAGAGCAGAGCACACTTTTTTGAGTTGTAAAAGTCGTGCATTATCACATTTTCATCTTTTGGTGCTTTAATCATGGAGAGACCCATAGTGTCTATCATGTATTGTCAATTAGCTATGTGTGGGCTAATGAGAGTCCAAGTCATGTATTGCTTTGTATACCATTGAAGTATCCCTATTAAATTGGGTGAATGATGTAAACTTGGGTCCATAGAGTCATTAGTTGATGATAGGTACGCTTATAGAGGATTCATATGTTAATATGATGTACTTACACTACAAGGAAAAGACCCTCTAGCAGAGGTTATAAAGGAGGTTTTTAGTGTTATAAAATTGGCCAAAATAGTCAAAAAAACATTTGCTACAACATCTGTTTTTGGTAACAGAGGTTTTGGCAGAGCTTTTAACGAAACTTCAACATAACTAAAAAACCTGGGCGACCGAAGGTTATTACAGATTTTTTTTCATTGGTGCGCTACTAAGGTGTGAACGCACCGGTGCGTGTCATATAGATGGTCGGCCCGGGGAGGTCGAAGGTGCATGCAATGGGTTGTAAAGGTATACAACCGCACTAGGCACATTGTAGGTGATACAATGCATGGGGCTGTTCTAATTTGTATTGGGATTTTTTCAGTTCCCATATGTCGTATCAACGCATCAGTACGTAGTCTTATTGATGTGCATCAATGCGCAGTATCATAGAAACACACCGATTGTTCTAATTCGTATTGGTATTTGTGCGGTGCCCATAGGTCGTACAAATTCATCGGTGCATAGTCTCACATCAACACACCAGTGTGTAGTATCACACAAATGCACCGAGATTTATAATTGGTATTAGTATTTGTGTAGTTCCCATAAGTTGTAGAAACGCATCGGTGTGTTGTATCATGCAAACGCACCGGTGTACAGTAACTAACACACACTAGCATTCATTTTGTATTTTTTAGAAACATCGACCTGTGACAATGAAATTATTGTGATTTTTTAAAATTCATTATTCATCAAAAGTTGACACATATTATAACAATGTTCATATTAATTAAATTTTTATTAATGCACTTGAATGTGATGTTTGGATTAATTTTTTATATCATATCATAATTATTGTGATTTTTTAAAATTCATTATTCATCAAAAGACGACACATATCTTATAATAGTATTCATATTAATTAAATTTTTATTAATGCATTTGAATGTGATGTTTGGATTAATTTGTTATATCATATCATCAGATTTCACATCTCTTCATTATAATATTTAATCATCCATAAATTTAATCAAATGCAGTGTTACATTTCACAGCGACAATGGAGAACACAATAGAATAAATTAAAACACACACACACACACACACACACACATATATATATAAGAAAGTCTTTGTCATGCAAAATGGGACAGTTATTGGTATCCCTTTGTCTTTCAATTGGGACACTATGTCCATTACATTAAAAAAAATGTCTGATTTCAGAAACAAATATTTCGAAAAATACAATTTGTTGCTTTGATATCCAAACATAATGATCATCATTCTTCGCTTGAACTGCTATCACTGATTAAGCTACTTCCATGTCTTGGGTTATTTTCAGGAATGTTTTGTTCATGGTGTTGATTGTTTTCTTCTTCTTCACCTTCCATCTACAAACATAAAAATAAACTGTAATGAGTGTATATACATTTGTGAGAATATTAAAAATTGCAATATTAAATAACATACATCAATGTAAATCGAAAATAAATGACGTACCATATCAACAATTGACTCATGAACTATACACATTCTTTCAAAACCATGTAGTATGCCATCTTTCAAGATTTCATCTGTTGGTATAGTTCCATACTTTATTTCCTGCAATTTTTATACCCCATAACAAATCATATATTTAATATAAAATATTTTTTTGTTCTATTAATTATAGACTGAGCTAATTAAAACAAAATTGATAGATACTTACAAATTCCACAATTAATTTTTGATATGCAATCATATACTTACAACCCATATTTAACCCAATGTCAATCAATTCGTCCAATGGTTCTTCTTTTTATGTTAGTACCTGTTTTAAGACATTCAATAATGATTTTTTTAAAACAACTTAAAATATACAAAAATGAAATCTAGTTAAGTTGTTATAAGGAGGCAACAATCACTCACAAACTTAGATATCAACTCTTTTCTTCCTTTTCGTCCTGTTCTTTGTGCTGAATGGGTTCCATTTTCTTTTCTTTTCTGAAAGAAAATACTTGAAAGTTAATATTTAATGCTAAATTGTTTATTTATTGTACCTAATGATCGAAAAATTCAATGATTACATATTACATTTGAAGCAAGTTGTTGTTGATATGGCTCCTCTTGCAGTGCAATTTTGTCCATTTCTTTGACCATCTCCTTGTACACCATTTTGGACATTCCTACTGGCATATTTATGATATTAGCTTGTTCATCTTTTAATATCTTCAGAATCTTCCTGAAAATGTAACATGACAATAAACTATTTAATTTTTATATTGATATATGAAAAGTAAATAAAACAAAAGTGATATTTATAAATAATTCTAGAAAATCATTTAAAGAAATATTAATTTTTCATTCCTTCCTTTTTGTTGTTGTACATTTTTTCCATTAAAATTCTGACATGTCTCATTGACCAATTCTCTGGAAACTCTTCTTGTAGTATAGATAAAATTTGGTTCTTGGAATCATTGGATTGCTTTTTGTATTGTAAGTGGAAAGAACGTCTATACATTCGTTCCACTAGATCCCTCAAACTTTTGTAAAAGTTTTTCCCCCTTTCGTTAACCCCCAACACCACTCCAGATGAGCTAAGGAGCAATTCACTTTCATTCCCATGTTCTATTTTTTTTTTCTTAGAACAAAATTCCTTTTCTGAGTTTTTGATCCTTGTATAACATTAAACAAATGTGAATTAATAGATTGTTTGAAACATGTTATCTAATAATTTTAAGTATATTTTTATTGAAAATTAAAAAAATAAACTCATATTGGATCGATAGTATTTTTTCATTCACCTGATTCATCGTTTTGCAATTTTTCCATCAAGGTTTTACACTCTTTTAGTCTTAGATCAAAATTAATATTATCGAGCTTCGTCATTTTGTAGCTCTGCATGATACACAGTAAACAATACATATTAGTTAAACTTACATATAGTTCAAAAAATAATATTTTTTGTAAAGAATTTACAAAGAAATTGCCTTTTTTGCTTTTCTTAATGTGTTATTAGTATTTTTGTTACTTGATCTCTTGTCAGCCATTTATGTATCAATATGAAACCTGTACCATATCATTCATTAATATATTTTATAAATAAATTGTCAAATTTTCAGGTAAAAAAATATATATCAAGAAACTGGTGCGCTTTTCATGGTGTATGCACCGATGTCAGTGCATGGTGGTCTTATAAACGCACCGCCCAAACAATATAAAAAATCATACGGTGCTCTATGTCAAAAAGGAGCACTAGTGTGTTACATGTTAACCACCGCACCGATTAACACAGACAAAATAATAAAAATCGTCTAGTGTTAGTTTTTGTAGCATATGGTGTCATGGAGGGGGAAGTGCGGCCTATTCTTATAAATGCCCTGCGCAAAAAAGGTACCACCGTACGGTGCTTTTTGTCAACTAGGAGACCCGGTGCGTTATATGTTACATGGTGCACCAATTAACACAAAATAATATTTTTTTTTACCAAACAGTACGTGAGCAGTGCACTGATGCCCTATTTTACATATGTCACACGGATTAAAAAAATTAGTTTTTTAATTTTTTTTATCAATCAGTACATGTGTGGTGTGTTGAGATAAGCCAACGCACTAGTGCATTAGGTTACGCAGGGTGCACCGATTAAAAAAATTCTTTTTTTTTTTTTAAATTCACGCAAGGGCCAACATGGATTGGGATCTGACTACGCAAGTCGTCCCATGGGTTGGATGTCATATGCCTATATATATAGTAATACAAACCCTATAAATCTAAAATGAAAAGCCCTAATTCCAAAATCGTAGAAACAAAAATAAGTAAGGGTAGAAACAAAAATAATGGAGAGTTTAGGGTAAAAAAGGAATTTTTTTTTCTCTCAAAATAAACAAATAATTGAAATTTTTTACTTACTGCGTAAAAAATACTACAGAAAATTTAAAAAATAATAATAAAGTTTAATCACAATATCATTTTAAATTCTATGATACAGGGTTTGAATCACCAAAGATTTGGAATTCTGATTGTTTGAATACTTCTGTTCGAAAATATTTCGCTGCTCCATAGTGCTCTTGTTCTCTCTTTCTCCAGGTATGTCTCCTACAAATCTCTGGTTGAAAATTTTTACAAAAATAGTGAAATAATGAAAAGTGTTTAGTATTTAAAGAATTGTTTTATGAAATTAAATTTTTGAAAATATTTTGCTGCCCATTTTTCAATTTACCACTTTTTTTTTCACTTAAAAAAATAAAGTTGCGTTTTTTTATTTGCAGCTTTTCGTCATCGGTGCATCGATTAATAACACTGCACCAATGTGTCCATTAATAACACGGCACCGATGCGTAGTAACTAAAACAACACTGGTGTGGTTATCTATACATAAGCATCGATAACAATAAGTCCATTTTTAAGGCACCAAAATTATTTTTAGGTGTGTGCGCTAAAATATATTGTTGATTTTTCTCAAATGTAGAGAGAAAATATCATAATTATATCGAATGGACAACTCTTAAAAATACAGCTCGTTCCATAATATTTCTCAAAGTCCTTCACAAAGTTCTCCCTATCCATCTCGAGACGTAATATTTACTTCATATTTTATTTTTTTCATTATCTAATTGAATTTATGTTTTTTATCCATGTCAATCAGCTTAATAAAATTTATAATGTATACAAATTTGTAGGTTCATGCAGATTCATAATCGAGTTCATATGCACAAAATAATCAAACAACTCCAAAACTTCGGAAGCTCTTATCAAGAGCAGCATACCGCAAGGTGCATTTGGTAGATGAAAATGGGCAGCCGCTTCACCCTGCCAATTGTAACAATATTGCATCTTCTAGCCACAATCCCAGGACAATGATGGTAATAATATTTTTTTGGTATATTAATGTAATTATTAATTTCAACGTCAAACAAATTTATCATGAATTGTCAACGTTCTTACTAATTGATATCATATATTTTGTACTAATCATGTTCAAATATATTTTTTGAAATTATTAGGATTCTAGTGATGATGAGCGACCTACCTACCATCTTCCGTTGCACCCCACGACAATTTCAAATCGAGAGAAGGCTAAATTAAGAGAAAAAATCGAAGAGGAATGATACCAAGAATGGTTGAATAAACCACTGATTCAATTTCCGCTACGTCTAGATTCACTAATTAGGAATGACTACAACAATAGTAATTTTTCACAAGCTGGCAATGGAGGCAATCAAATAGAGGTTGGTATGGATGATTACTTAAGGGATACGACTACCATGGAGACAATGTTGTTAGATGTATTCCAAAACGATGATCAACTAGGGGATGATGCTCATATCATTGACACCTTTTTCGAAAGCCTTAAATTGGCTTCCACCACTCCTCTCTTTGGACCTGGCGGTCAGTCAAAGTCTACCCATTTGGGGACAACGATGTTAGTGTACAACTTGAAAGCAAAGTTTGGCTTGTCGAATGCATGTTTCTCGGAAATTTTGAGGTAATTTACCATAAATTTCTCCCTTATATAAATTTGAGAAATATAATCACACAATGAACATAACAAATGGTCAATTTTATGAATGTTAATAATTATGTTGGAATTAGTGTACATTTAATATTTTCCATGATGATCACCAACTACAGGTTATTCAAATATAAGGTTCTTCCAAGTGAAAATGTCTTGCCCTGTAGCTGCAAAGAGGCAAATAAATTGTTGAAAATGTTGGGTGTTGAGTACATATCATATCATGCATTTCCAAATGATTGTATTCTATATAGAGGAGAATATGAAGACAAAGAGATATGTCCGAAATGTGGGAATGATAGTTATTATAAATAAAAAAAGAAGGGTAAATCATGTGGTCCTCCTTTTAAGATATTGAGGCACATGCCTATAAGCCCAAGGATTCAAAGGCTCTTTAGTTGCAAAGAATTAACTGTGTTGCAGGGATGGCATGCCTCACACAAAAGTGAGTTGGGAGTTATGCGAATCCCAAATGAATCAATAGCCATGAAGCATATAGAGGATAAATGGCCCAAAAAATTCAATGATGAAATACAAAGTCTATGACTCAGCATAGCCATGGATGGCGTCAACCCATATTCCCTCCATAACACCAACTATTTTGTTTGGCCTGTAGTAGTGATCAATAACAATATCCCCCCAGGGTTGTCCGTGAAGAAGGAACATCTTATGTTGGCTCTCATAGTCCTTGGTAGAAGACAAGTGAAGAATATGGATGTCTACTTACAACCACTGGTAGATGAATTGATGGAATTATGGGATGGGATAAATGTATACAATGTATCAAGACCCATCGCAGCAGAGAGGAGTTTTACATTGTATGGCATATGTGCTTATATGACACATGATTATCCAGGCTTAGGATTTTGCTCTGGTAAATTACATGTTCATTGATTTTTTTATATATGTAACAATATTCTTTCACATATTAGTTATTTAATTCATTGTAATTGTTCTGATCTTCATGATATTCTTTAACGTGCCATGCATGTAAATTGTATACAATAATATCGCAGGTCTAGTAACAAAAGGGTATTTTGGATGTAAATGTTGTGGACCTTCTCTGAAATCTAGATGGTCCAAGGACCTACGAAAGTTAGTGTATGATTGCTCCATGGTATTCCTCCCAGAAGAACGCCCTTACATAAGAGCAGCATCCACTTTAAATGGTAAGTGAGAGAGAACCCAAAGACCACCAATAATGACATCATTTGAATGGCTTAGAGAATATGAGAGAGAGAAGGAGAAGGATTTCATATAAATGTTCGATTCAAATGGGGATCCTATGTTAGATGATCTAGAATATTTTGACACCTATGTTGAGAAATTTCCCGTTGGGATGAAAAGGAAATCTATCTTTTATAACCTCCCATATTGGGAGCATCTTAAGATTAACCACTTATTAGATCCCATGCATATATTTAAAAATGTTTCATCTTCTTTATGGAGGTACATATCATCGAAACAAAGTGACACATTGGTTGTTAGGAAAGATCTTATTACTTCAAAAAATAAAAAGAAACATTGGCCAAGACGATTAGAAAGTACAGGATCAGAGGCAGACGTTGGTCCCTCTAATTCATGGTATTTCCTAGAAGGTGATGTCCCATGGATTAAAAAAAAAAGGTGATATTTCTTTGGCAAAGGAAGTTATAATGGGTGTGAGGGTGCCATCTTCATACGCGTCTTCACTACGGCGCTGCATCATCGTGGATGACCATTTGTCGGGGTTGAAATCACATGACCATTTGAATCTTCTAAGAGTATGTATAATGTCAAAAGCATGATTTTATTATTTGTTATATTAATAAATTTTATCCCATGCAGGGATCATAAAACATAACTAATTTCGCATATTATTCCACACGTTTATAAATTTTCAGTGTCATTATCCTTTTTTCATGCGTGGGTGTGTGAAACATGAATTCCTCAAAACCTAGGATGTGCCATATCTAAATTATCTTCATTTGTATGTTGGATCACGTCAAAGGAGATTCATGTGGCTAGCATTCCACGGTGGGGTCAAGAGATAGTTGATATTGTTTGTATGTTTGAGAAGGAACTGCCGACGAGTTTCATGGACTTGCAGATTCATCTTCTAATCCACCTAGTGGATGAGGTTGAATTAGTTGGGGTGGTTTCTTGTCGTTGGATGTTCTTCTTAGAGAGGTACACGAAGAAATTGAAAGGTTTTGTTTGACAAAGGGTGAAACCCGAGGGTTCTATGGAAGAGGGGTACATATCGTATGAGTCTTTCTATTATTCCAGTGAGTACATCAAGCAGATTGACAACAGACCAGGTGCGGTGATTTGGGACGATGAAAGGGATGCAGACAAAAGAGAAGGGGAGTTGCTCCAAACGAATGGAAAAATGCGCTTGATAAAGAGTAAGCGACTTATAATTTTTCAAATTTGAAAAAAGTAAATATTCATGTTGAACTTCGATATAATGTATATTTTTATCTCTATGTACTATATAATTTCAGTTTGATTTCATCAGCAAATGCAAAAATTGAAGCAATCAATAAATTCGTTCTTTACAATTTCGAAGCGACACAACTGTGGGTCGCATTGTATGAACAAAAGAGGATGAAATGGGATAGTGACATGAAAGAATTCAAACAGTCGAATGGTAGAAGTGTGCCTTATCCCATCATTTAAAAGAAAATATGCCAACAATATGCCCCAACATGTTACCCACCTCCTTAGATTAAGGAGGAAGGGAACCTTCTTTGACTATCTACCTTTCCTCATTGAACAAGGGTACTACCACCACCCGTGAGATTTAGATAGGTCCAGTGTCTACCCTACCGTGTCACCTTACTAAAAACCCACTTCGTGGCGAGAGGGAGGAGTTTCTCTGACTTGGTTTGTTGATCAAGTCAGAGAGAAATACGGTGCAACCAGTCATTACCCGCGTGCTGAAGAGGATGTGCTGAACGTAGGGATTAGGTGCAACAACTCAGTAATAATATATTTAATTTATATATACATTTGAAACCTAATTATGCACCTTTCAAATGTAATTACATCTATATTTCATATTTAAACTATTGGGTTATTATAAGACACATGACACTATGATTTTTCAACTTTTTTATATGTGCATTTGTTCCCATATATGTGGGCATATGGATACCATTTTCACACAGAAAATGCCGATGATGGACACATCACACAAGACTGTGGAGTGGAAGTTGAGTTTGATCAATATAGTCAATCTAGCCACTGTGATGAAAACCTAGTACGAGGGAAGTTAGGCTACGTTGGAAAGATACAAGAGATCATTGAAGTGGATTTCTCTTCTTTTCAATGTGCTATTTTTAGGTGCAAGTGGTGGGACACCTTTGATCAGAAAAATGTAAAGGAAGATTGCTATAGTAGGTTGTTATGTATCAACTCTAGAAAGATGTGGGATGAAGCTAAGGAGCCCTATGTTTTCCCCAAATACTGCAACCAGGTGTTTTTTTACCCAGATGTATTTGATAGGGATCGGTGGTTCATATTGAGACATGACCCTAGATCAAAACATATTTTTGAGAAAAAAAGCGTTATCATGCCATGCGAGCTAGAAGATAACGAGGGTGATCATGAGAACCGAGAGTGATATGGTACATGTGTTATTTCATCAATATTTATACTTTTTAAGATGAGTTTTTATAAAGAAGATTATTTCAAAACAATGGCGTACTGTATAAAGTTCTTTTTTGTATGTAAGATCATAATAAAATAGTGATAATTCTAAATTACATGAATTTATTTGCATTATTTTCTAAACTTTATTATGTTACAAAAATTCATATTATTCTAAATTTATTATTTTACAATTATTTAAAATTTTCCAAATTTAAAAATTTTAATAAAATCATTTCACGTTAATACAATTAAAATTTTCACATTAATACAATTAAAATTTTACAAATATTTTACATACAATTACAAATAAAATTACAATTACAATTACAATTACAATTTTACAATTTCACATACAATTACAATTACAACATCTCACAGCAATACAATTAAAATTTTACAAATATTTTACATACAATTAGAATTAGAATTACAGTTACAATTTTACAATTTCATGTACAATTACAATTACAATTACATTTACATTTACAATTACAGTTTTAGAATTTTACATACAATTATAATTACTATTTTAGAATTTTACATAAAATTTACAATTACAATTACAAATTTACATATAAACCATTACAATTACAATTTTAGAATTTTACATACACTTAGAATTATAATCACAATTTTACAATTTATATATATACAATTACAATTATTTCACAACAAATTAAATATTACAATTACAATTAAAATTTTAGAAATATTTTACATACAATTACAATTATAATTACAATTACAAATACAAATTCAATTTTACAATTTTACATACAATTAAAATTAAAATTTGAACTACAATCACGACAAAATATTTAATAAATATCATGATCATTTAATATTAAATTAATTAATAAACATCATGATGATGATAACCATTGTACAAACATCATATTCGACTAAGAAACACATTCAAATTTGCTAACATCATCATGATCATCCTAATCTAACAAAACACAATTAGCATTGTATAACATCATCACAACACAAACATCAAATATACATCTCATGTCAAATAAATGCTATCACATACACATCTATCTGCAAGCTGCACATTAAATGAACATATCTAACATGACCTAACAATATACACATCATGATGATCACCAACATGTAAATTAAGTACAACTGCAACATGAACATAAAATAAATGTCAAATATCATCTTGTGGTATAGTACTAGTCGAGGCTTTCTCAGTCAACGGTGCAGCCTCGACAAGCTCAGATACATGCTGATCATCACGGTGCTTGCTGATCTGATACTAGTGCCTCATGCTGATCAGGATCAACTGTCGGTTGCTCATCGTGATGACTCGACATGGTCGATGGTCCAGCCTGCTCATGATCATGAGTATTGTTGGATGCTGCAGGCTGCTGACTCGATGTGGCTAATGGTCCAGCCTGCTCTCCATCATGACAGCTGGTTGATGTTGCAGGCTTCTCATCTAGCGCGACACGAGGTGAAAGATGATCACTCCCCTGATCATGATCATCATATGATGCATCGCTGGTCGCATATTTTTGATGTGCTGCGTCTCAACCACGCCTATAACGTTGAAGGGCCCTCCTCAACTACGTAACTAAGGTCATAGCTCCTACGACATGCCACATCAGGTTGTACACGTCACGCGGCATGCCTCTCCACATATGTACCAGCCTACCATCGGCTTGTATATCTCTCATAATGGCGGGCCTGACTCCCACCTCAATAAACAATGCACAGAGTTGGTCGCCCAACTCCATCCTTAATCTACTGTCAAGCCTACGCCTAGCAAAAGGTGGTATGGGTGCACCAGCAGGAGCAGGCCTGTCTGCATTAGCCTCATGATCATCGGCATATGGCATATCCTAATCGTCATCAGGATCCACACCTGGATCATTTAGTGGTATTGGCATCTCATCGCCATCAAAATACCCAATGTTTGCAAAATATATATAAGTACACAACAATAATTAGACAATTTCATTAAACAGTTTAATAAAAACAAGTTAAAGAACGTGTTAGAATAAATTTAAGTAAAACAGTAATATTACCTCTATCATCTAGCGGCTCATCATCTGTGAAGAGGATGTTGGCACACCCTCGACAATCCAAACCAGCATAAGGACAGGGGACCATAACGAAGGGATGGTCATCAACACTGACTATCAACTCCAGTGCACCATGTGATATCCTCGTAGAAAACTCAGTCTCGCCCCTCTTGGGCATCATCTGTCCTCACATTTGCATCCGTACATGTAGCATCAGCCTACAAGGCTGCCGAAAAAAAGAAGGCCTCGTCTCTGGAAACCTCCCAAAAAATAAACAAAATAGATCTGAAGAAAAAGGGAATTTGACCCTCCCTTGTGCATGAGCACGACATCTATATAAAGTTGTACAGGACTACCGCAAAAAAATGGCAGACCACATTACAAGTCGTGGCCCCTGTACTAAAGAATCAACATAATATAGAAGCAGGAAACTAATGCATTTCATGTCGCAGGTATTGTGTGAAATGGTTGAAATCAGAAGTGAGAGGCACCTCACCTCCTCAATACCAAATGAAGCAATACGTAACTGACCTCCAGAGACCTGAAGATCTGAAGGAGACAATATATCTGCGCTAATGTATATCTGGGAGTACACCAACTGACTCCCTACTGCATATCAAACTGGAACCTCTGGGAATGAGGGAAAATCCACCCCTCTCCTCGATAGGTCAGTAATGAAATAGATGTCCTCCTCTGTGGGCACATACCACTGGTTAGGACCAACCTAGAAAGCCTGTAGGTGGGAATTCCACCTGCAGATAATATGTCGCAAAAACACACCATGGTCCTTTAGAGATGTAGCCTTTGCATAGAATTTGAGGAGGCCTACCTGCCTTAGGAGCCCCTGGGTAGCTGCTGTAATAGGGTGAGGGTATGCATCTCTCTCCCTCTCTCGTGCTTCCCACAAGTGAACCATGTTATACTGGTTTGCCTGTTGTTGTTGATGTTCCCTCTCTTCTCTCCTTTCATGTCGCTGAATGATTGACATATTAAATACAATTTTTTCATTAAATGAGACATGTATTTAGGAATATACATAAATAATTTTTTTGAAAAAAATAAATAGTCGGTGCGCCACAAAAAACAGGCATGCACCGATAACGATGCATCTTTTTTTTGTCACGCACTGCCCTCTTGTCATTGTTCCAAAGTAAAAGGTGAGGTGGTATAATAGACCGCACCATTGACCATGAACCAATGTCGGGAAGGCGGTGCACTGACCAAACTACATAGTCAACGGTGTGGTCTATTACTCGACTGCACTATTGACCATGTCGAATTGCCAAAATGCGGTGCGCTGACAAAAATAACCGCCCCGTGGCAGATATTTTCGTCAATGCACCGCATTCTCGCTATTTTGCAGGGTCAACGATGTAGTCGGGTAACTGACTACACCGCACTTTTTTTAAATTTTAAAAAATCACGGTGCGCCTTTCTGTACTGCCCTGGAACCGGTGCGAGCTGAATGGCTCGAGTGCACCACGTAGGAACTTTATTTTATTTTATTTTAAGAAACTGAATTTTAATATAATTTACAAAACTAATCTGCTAAAAGGTTTAATTATGGAAAAACAAGGAAAATACCTATACATTTGGCCATCGAGGAGGCATATTGGCTCTAGAATTTGAAAAACTAAATTTTCCCACTGTTTTGCAAAATTCAAAATGGAGATGGTAGGCAATGGACAACAACAGTGCGTGCAATGGGAGCACTGATGGCAGGGTGCCTCACACAAGGTAAAGTTTCACCGGTGCTTGAAAGCTATGGAGCACTGAAAAGTGAAAAATGCATATTTTTGGCTGTATTTTTTTTTTATTTAACCCTGTTCCGGTGCATGGGTTTTATAGGCGCATCAGTGAGACCACACCGGGTTATTTCAATTTTGGCGCGGGGTTTTTGGATGCACCGGTGCAGAATCTTTGTAAAGCACTGGTGTACTACAGTAATAAGACACACTGGGTGGGTTTGTATGGAGCGCACTGTGTCCTGGTATTCCAATGTTTTGTGCACACCAGTGCTTTCTCTTGTTGAATGCACTGGTGCTATTTAGGATGATAGGCGCATTGGAAGAAAAAGATCTGCAAAAACCTCCACCCGCCAACCTCCTCTAGTAACCTCTGCTACAAATGGATGTCTGGGGTATTTTTATAAGGGGTTCCTCAAAAACATCCGCTAGAGGGTCTTTTCCTTGTAGTGTTATCATAGCCATGTATTTTATCCATGAAGCCTTGTATATGTATGGCACTTAAATATATATCATTGCTCAAAGTCAATTGGAGTCTTGGTTCATGAGGAGTAGTCTCTTTCATTTGGAAAGGAGGTTTGTTGCAGAGAAGCAGAAGTGTGGTTACGACAAAAAAAAGGTGTGTTTTCAGCTCTATTACATTCTTAGGAGGAGCATGTTTAGTATGAGAGGTGACATCGTAGTGGCTAGAGACATGTTGATAGTTGAGTTCCTTGTTTTGCATGTTTATCTTGTAGGAGAGACATCTTTGGTTTGCATCGGCTGGGTGTTGAGTATGACACGAATAGTATTTCTCTCATCCAATACATTATTGGCATAGGATTATTTAGTGTTGGTATTTCCATTTTCCATTGATTTAAATGGGAGAGTGAATTTGGAATGTATGGAGATTAGTTAGATAAAACATAGAGTTGTGGAGAGTGTATGGAGAGGGCCTTAGATTTTAGAGATCAGGTTTAGGTTGACATCAATGCCAAATGGGGAGCTTATTGGAATTGTAGTGTTGGCATTGATGTCAACAATTTCTGGGTACAATTTGTCATATGATTTATGTCAACTTGATTGTGGTAGTCCTCTTTAACTTATGATTGTGATGAGTGTTTGGCTTGTTGCAGTGATATGCTTGATGGCTTTGTTGGTTGGAATTGATGTCAACATGGTTATGACCTAGTGTAGGATATGCTTAGCTAGTACAGGAAATGAAGGTGGAGTAAATATGTTTTGGAGGTAGTTGGATAGCTTGATGATGTTGTTGTAGGTGTTGGAGGTAGTTGTATAGGTTGTTGATGCTGTTATAGGTATTAGAGATGTTGATCCATGTTAAGGAGTTTGGAAGAGTAGGTATTCATGTCCCTGACTTATTGCAGAGGTTTTTGGGTTGTATTACCAGTTATAGAGCATGTTATTGATGTCTTGAAGGTTGTACTTGGAGAAGTAGTGGAGCGTTTTGGCCGAGTTCTCGGCTAAAGGTCTATTGATTTTCCCTATACTCTACCCCAGCTGGTAGGAAGGAGTGTCATGGGTGAGGATGTAAGCCTTCAGTTGAGATATGCTAGTGTCACGCATGTATCTATAAGCCTAAAACTGATATATGCTAGTGTTATGGGTGTGATTATGCCCATACAATATTTTCTCAAGATTCTTTGCGCATCTAAAGTATTTTATGTGTTTTTTCCAGTTGTTTTATTCGAGATTTTTCATAACAAAGTCATAAAAGTTAACCATCACCTAGAAGGTGGTTAAAGTGAAAATAACTCTCTCATTCAATGGAGATAGTGATGGATCAAGTCAAGGATGAAGATATGTTTCAAAATGACAGAGTGTATGAACAAAGATTTGTTGAGCTCCATATTTTTTGGTAATTATTTAGTTAATCACTCCATATCATCTATATATTGGAGAGATCTCAATGATAGAAAGGTTGGTTATGCTATGTGTTGAGTGAGTGTGTGAAAGTTGTGAGGGTTATGATGTAAACATTTTAAAGCAGTTTGCAGGTATTGGAGAAGGTAGCAAAGGCATATTTCAACCAACATTTTGTGCATAGAGTGAGGAGATGAAGTAATGATTGGTTGCATATACATTTGGTGATTGGAAGAAACTTGTGTGTTCTTCAACTTATATTTTGGATGCAACATGTGTTTGTGAGTACATTTATCTATTGTATATAGGGTTGTTTATGATGTCTTTATTATATTATTTTATGCAAAATTTGTATTGATTGTGCTTATTTTCGAGAGTAATGTGTTGTTGTTGAGCTGTGAAGTTCTCATTGAAGTCTTGTTTGAAAATGAATGAAAGAATGGCTTCAATAGTTTGAGGAGGTGGTTGCCTTCATTCAGTAGATGTTGAATAAAATAGGGGTGATGTCTCGTTACCGATGTTAGTAAGAAAAATCGGTATAGGGAGTATTTTTCTCCATAGTCCAGTAGTAGTTGGGCGAGGATTGTTGGTTGTGGTGGCTTCAAGAAGATGGTTTTCCACAAAGTCATGAGTTGATAAAGATACTTCCTTGATGTCCATAGTCAACGAAAAATGATGTAAATGATTTGTTTATTTAATAACAGAACTAGGAGCAACACAATAGTAGAAAGGGAGGTTTTTTTTTTTTTTTCTTTTCTTTTCCGGAGGGTATTTTCCACTAGAAATCTTTGTGACCCATGTGTTGAATGTTTTAATGGTTTCATGCTTATGGTTGATGGTTTGATCCCTGATTATGTTTTTCAATTGTGAATGTTTAAATATTTAATTAATTGATGAAAGATATATAAGTTCCTTCAATACTGATTGACTCCTACCCCCCCCCCCCCCCCACTAGTGCTCTACATTTCTAACATTCTTTAGATTCTTGAAAAATTGTGCCATTTCAATATCAGAATCATCATTGCTGCTATCACAATTCTTCACTTTTCTTGATCTCTCGGATGCCTTGAATGCTACTTCATTTTGAGTTGAATTTCTTGACCTCGTCTCATATGCTGTGAGAATTCCATGAAGTTCATCCATTGATAGAGATTCCAAATCTTTTCTTTCTTCTATAGTACAAACCTTAGCATCAAAACGACCTGTAAGATATGTTAAGACCTTTTGGACAATCATATTTTCTTTGACATCTTCACTATACCTTTGAGACAGTTGACTACCTCATTTACTCGGAGAAAATACACAACAATATTTTCTTCATCATTCATCTTGAGACGTTCAAATTTCCTTCTATAGGATTGAATATTTTCCTTTTTTACCTTTTTATCTCCTTCATAAATATGGATGAGATTGTCCCACATGTCTTTAGATATTTTAATACCCATAAATTTGGTGAATTATAAATATGACAAAATAGTTGATATGGAATTCAAAGCCTTTGTAGTTTCCATGTATGTTTTATTCCCATCGGGATATTTTGGAAGAGTTGATGGGATCTTGTATCCATATTTGATAGATTTTCAAACTCAAACTCCAAGAAACATTAAGTAGTACTCAATTCTGACCTTTGGTAAGGAAAATTTTGTTCCATCAAATTAGTAGAACTTACCATCTTTACTGGCCATTGTAATTAATAAATATTTCTTCTAGTTGTCAGGCTAATCTTGAAGATATGGATTTGATACCAATTGTTGGAAATACAGAGAGGGGGGTGAATTAATATTTCTTTTAAATTTTATATTATGATAGTTAATATTTTTTTTATCACAAATTAATTCATAACAAATGAAACAAAACAAAAGAGAATTTTATTAATAAGATAGTGAGGTCTCCAATCCTCTTTTACAACAAAACTCAGGCTCCAAATTATACAAAAAGGTATTTAGCTTCTTTAAGGCTCCAACCTCGAACAAGGACTCCAATCCTCACAACAAATATAGAATCTAACTCGGTTTCTCACAAGGCTTCAACCTTATACGAGGATTCAAATCCTCAATTAGGATCCAACCCAACACTTATTCAAAACTTCAAAATCCAAAGAAAATTGCTTCAAAAAATCATCATAAAGAATTCAAACCTACTACAATAATATTTCCACAAAATGCTCCAAAATGCTTTATAAGGTCCTCGAAGTTATACTTAAGGTGTCTTTAATTATACACAAAATCGTGATAAGTCTTCTTCAAGATATGCCTCCAATTTTTCTTCAACAAGGTTTCTATGGCTACTCTAATCAAGGCTCTTTAAAGGTCTATTACCACATGTCTTCAAGTGCCCCCAAAATTACTATCCTTAATCCAATTCATGTTTGTAGTAAATCCTCCAAAAAATGCTTTAAGCCTACTCCAATTAAAAACTTTTCAATTTCTAAATAGATTTGAAACAATGCAATAGAAAAATAGGTCCAAACTGAGAGCCTTACTATGAACGTCAAAGATCTCAATTTTCACAGAGATATTTAAGTCTATTTTCATAGGCCGAGGTATTTAAGTCTAAAATTTCTGCTTCACAGGACCTGAGTATTAGGATGAGTTCAATGCTTCACAAGGGCTGAGTATTAGGATGAGTTTTGTTCTGAAGGATCAACTACAAGTATGATCAAGAATTTTGCTCAAAAATTCGAATATTATACTATGAAAATTATGCTCCAAAGGCTGAGAATTCTTCTCAAAATGAGGCCAAGACTTATTCTCCTAGAGGGATGAGACCTTTGTTCCTAGAGGGTCGAGACCTCTATTCCTACAGGGTCAAAATTTATTCACAAAAAATGCAACGGATATAGAAAAATAAGGCTTCTCAAATTAAACAGACATCTCACTACAAAATTTGAACCAAGGTAGAGATATCAATCACCAATCCTTACTTATCTTGCTTCCAAGTTCATGAGCTATGAAATTTTGCTTGCTACTTCAAATCTAATCTCCTTATCCTTGTTCATAAAATGGAGGATTCATATGGTCTATTTATACTAATAAGTCCATGTATGAATCAAGGTGTCTTTCGGAGATGTGTTGGCTTATGTTCACGTAGGATGACTTGAATTGAGAGAAAAAATATGGATTTTCTAATTATATTCTTGAGTTGGTGTTTCCTTTTACATCAATAACAAAATATGTTGTATTCATTCTATAACATGCAAGACATGCAACCATAGCATAAGCCATCATAGTGATTGCATTAGAATATATAAGGTTTAATATCCAATGCACAAAAAAATAAACCAATGAAACTATCTTGTTATCACATCAATGGAACTAACATGGAAAGATGCATCATAATAAATAATTACATAAGTAAGCAAGTAAAAACAATTATTTTTTCTGTAATCCAATTTGAATGAGGTTGAGCCATTTACCACCCAAAAATAGGCTCTATTGCACATATCCTATTTTCCACAAGCCATCACCAAGATGGAAAATAATACCACAAGGGAAAATTAAGGTTTTCACATGGTGGTCACTCTATCTCAAGTTATTTAGACCTCCAATCCAAAGGTCTCATTGTCGAGTTTTCTTGGACCAACATAACACTCCAGAAATCCACTGGCCCAACAATAAACAAGGAGATGGCATTCCTTCTCTATTGTGTAGCCCTTAAAAAGCCTCCCCCTCCAATTATCTTTAAGGTGTATATAGAGGTCCCATTTTCTCCCATTATCTCTGGTAGGTTATTCTTTTTCTCTAGGTTTCCATGGCTTCCTATCATGGTTATTTTTCCAAATAACCCAATAAAATTCTACTTATCTCATCCTTTAAGGTCCTCTCTTCAAAACTCTTCACCTAGGTTCACAATGGACTCATTCAATTCTTAAGAGAATATCATTGTATCTATCATTAATTATCCATCCAAGGATGGAAAAGAATGGGCCACTCCCCCTTACTTGTGACCAAATTTCATGCCTACCTGATTGCAAAACAAATGTGGCCAAAGGAATCAATTCATCTTCCCAACCATTGCCTCATATGATGTTCAATTCCTCTTTCTAGGCATACTCATGGGTTTTCCAACTCTTGGCTATGTACATGATTATCCAATGGCATCCAGTTGCATGGATCTTAATAACATGCCCCCTCATCCATCACACACATGGGTGCACTATAATCTATGAATGAATGTTTTCCCATGAAATTCACCCCATTCTTGTGGGGGTGTGATTTCAAATAAAATGTGGGTTTTATTGGCCAATAACATGACTTGAAAGAATTGAAATGTTCTGATAATTGTGGAAGATGTACTCTCCTAACAACCAAGTACTCGTCCCTTTATTCTGATAACAGTGGAAGGTGACCATCCCACCAACCTCATTGACTGATTGGATTTGGTTATTTAAAGGAGGATTAGATGGATAATTGTAAAATGATTTGGGTAAACGGCATAGGGATTATTTGGCATCTATAATTTATCTAGGATCTCCTCATACTTCTCTTGTGGAATATTTTGCACTCTTTTACACCTACCTCATCCAACTTTGAATATTTTCATTGAATGTATAAACCAATATGTTCAATATATTCATTTCCATCACATGTCTTATTCATGGCATAAAATAAATCATGGTCATTGAACATCAATGCCAAAGCATAAGAATTGGTTAAGTAATCGTTAATTACAATTAATTATAGGGATTATAAAATGGGTACATGACAATTACAAATATTTTTTTGAAGCAACCTACATTAGAAGTCCCTGGTGGAGTTCCCACAGGATATCAAGCACAATAAGTTTAGGAAGAAGAATACTTGGAAGGTCTCAAGTAATCGAAAAATAGATAAGAAAATCAAATAATTAACTCTAAGAAGAATAAGAAGTAGCATGAAACAAAGCATTAGGCTCAAAACAAACTTTGTCAGACACCTTTGAATGGGTAGCCAAACCAATCCAAGCCAAGATTCAAATGAATCTCCTCCATTATTGTTGGTTTTCCATGATATTGGTATCTAGGACAAAATTTTAAATCACTAACACCACCAAACCATGTATCACAACGAGTCTACTTTGCACAACAAAATTAGAAACAATAGTGAATCTACTAGTGCACACAATACACACAAATATGTACAATAACCCAATCTTCATTATATTAACAAAAATGGTAATACAACAGTCTAGGGCTTCCATAATAGGGATAATGGCCCTCATACATTTTCTAGTACAATAATACAAGATACTAGATACACTAGCGGTCTAGCCTATGTAGTGCACAACTAGAGTTGCTTTGTCATATCTTGTACACTGTGGGTCCTTCACTTCCATTTTTCAACACCTACTTCTATCAATGCACCAAATCATTTAGGCCATTAAATGTGGCTCTCTAATCTTCCCTCTAGTTGATCATAATTCCATACATAGCCAAAAAAATGTGTCTTCACGCTCACTAGATGCTACTTCTTCCTTCAAGGTCACAATACTTTGAGACTTCTTCCCACAACAACTCCTCAACTCTTTTTGGAATTGTCTTCCCACTATTCTTCCTACGCTACTCCAATGAATACTAACATAAGGGAGGATGGATGCCAGATATCATCATCAAATGTCACTTCTCACACAATGAACATGGGTTGTCGAATCTGCTCCTAGTTGGAAAAACCTTCAGATCCAATAACTGACACTCCTAGCAGCCCTTAGATTCCATCTTAAGGTCCACACTTAGGGCTCCACCTGGGCACTTTCACACTTCCCTCTAACAGACCAAAAATTCCCAACCAATTCCCAAATAATTTTCCTTCATATATTCTCAACCACCATCAAACTAGAGCTCTGAAGATCTTCCCTTTGTTCTGCAATAGATGAGTTATTGCACAAATCTAGGATCCAATAGAATGTTGTAGCAATTTCCTATTGGTTAGGGCATCCAAATCTGTAGTTTACCCTTCCTGTATGTATGTTGTTGATCACATCGAGCATCAATAAAAAGTTCTACCATCAAGTCATGATTAAATAATCGGCGAGTGAAATGGGTGTAATACTCATGACCTGATGGGATCAACCCCAAGGCAAGTGATTAGTATTGAGGCTAGTATGCAAGATGCAATGGAGAGTGATTTCCCTAACCTATATGCCAGTGAAGATCATATACCTGCCGTGAAGAGTCGGAAATCATGGCTCAAAAACCGGGAAAAATCTCAAAATCGTCAAAATGTACCTGAAAACATACCAAACTGGGCACTTCCAAGCATTCGAGTTATGCAGCTTAAGATAGATCGAAAAAATGAGCATAATGAATTTTTGCGAAAATTTTCAAATTTTTAGGCATAAATAGACAAATTACCTCATATTTGGTTCATTATTGCATTGCTGATTTGGAAAAAAGTGCTCTGGAGCAAAAAACTTCTTTCGTCAAATCAGGAACAACCGACCGTCGAATCACACCGAAATTTCAGGTAGGCTCCTAAATCATCCTTGCAAATCATTTTGTCCATTTGGAAATTAAAATTAAGTGAATTTTAGCTTTAAAACCCTTGCTAAAAAATGCGGACTTGCGCATACGCGGGTTCAGTAAAGGCAACTCGCGTATACACGCGACTGTGCAAAGAAAAAGTCGCGTATGCGCAGGTCCGAAACTTAAAAATCGTGGCTAATGCATGATTTGATGAAATTTGACAGGATGACAATCTCATGGAGAGAACGTGAGCATAGTGCAATTGACCAAGAGGTCATGCAAGATCGAGCAGCGCAAAATATCCTCCGGAATTGCGGATTGTTCAAATTATTTAAAATGCCAAAAATGAAAAGCAATCCTCGGTTGCTAGAAATGCTCGTCAATTACTGGGAACCAGATCAAGACTATTTTGTGATAGATCAGATGCCACTACGCATTGAAGTGGAAGACATATACTTTATTACTGGACTTTCCCGGAGGGGAGAACCAGCAGACTTGCACGGGAAACCCCTGGGAGGGTTAACTGTGGAAGACTATGTCCACGTGCATTGCGTAGACGATTCCAAAAAGGTTGGAACTCAGATTGCAATTAAAGATTTATGGGATTTGCACATGAAAATCCTCCTTTTCACCATTGGCAGAGTGGCAGGATCTGCCTCTCTACATCAAGCGTCCAGGACGCAAATGAGCATATCAGTAGAATGTTTGACTCATGTGTATGATTGGTGCACAGCCCTTTTACTGAACATGAAACAACAGTTGACCTCAATCCGCCAAGAAAAGACCAAACACTTTGGCTACGGTACAATTTTGACAACATTCTTCTTTGAGAAGATACCAACATTGAGACCCAGAGTTATCTCTACCATCAGTAGCCCGCGGGACCCAAGAATTGCCCGTTGGGCGGACATGATGAAGAGATTGGGGGGTAGTGAAGTACCCCGGACCACATGGGATGATGAGTTCTTCCGTTGGTGGGGAGAACAAATCATCGCAATGGACGACTATCCCTATGCCGGGATGGACTTTCGTGGAGATCCAGATCTAGTTCTTCCACCAGGCACAGCATGGGGCACAGTCGGTAAGTTTGCAAAATTTTTTGACTTATATAATTTTTTTGGATTTTTTCAAATATGTATGAAAAAATGAAAAACAAACATGTTTTTGATTGGATTCATAATGACTGACAATTTAAAATGATCATGATTCAGATGTTGGACCAGTTCGACCTGAGGGTCTCCCGCGTCACAAGCGCCGCAGGGGTGAAGCAGATACTGTGGATTCAGATAGGACTCTCCAGGCCGTGCAGAGGAATTTGGAGGGACTAACCCGCCAAATACCTATGGCTGCTATGGTGGACCTGCTGGAAGCCATCCAGAGACGGGTGGTAGGAGTACCCCGAGACTGGGTTAGATTATTCCGCCGAGTTGCCACCGTAGTCACGTTCTATAGGAACACGACTTCTGGGCAGGGACCTCAGGAGTAGACAGATATTATGTATTAGATGACTGTATATTCTTTTTTGAGACTGAACATGATGGGGGCATAAGCCCAAGTTTTGTACGACATTATGGATCCAAATTTTGTAAAGTTTTTGAACACTCCAATGATATATATACAACGATATTTGATGTGATGTGATAAATGTATCAAATGTATAATGTTTTTGATGAAAAAATTTATTGTATGGAATGATTAATATGCCAATCTAATGCTTGATTAGCTAATGAGTCAGCAAACCAATTGTCAGCTCGAGGAATATGAATGAAAGTTAAAAATTGAAATGACCTTTGTAACAAACGTACCCTCAAGAACAATTGTAATAAAAATGGATCTCGTACCCGATAAGTATTGTTCAACTGCGACACCACCAGCTGAGAGTCCAAGAAAACTACCAATGAATCAACACCCAAATATATTGCCTCCGAGAGTAGATGAACAACTGCAGTGTATTCTGCTATATTATTGGAAGCAGGACCAATGCAGACCCCTCTTGATACTAACAGCTGACCGGATGGATAATGAAGCACCCAAGCCGCGGAAGCTAAGTTCCGGGTGTGTCTACTAGCACCATCGGCGAAACCAAAATGACTCATGACATCCAACACAACCTACCAAAGCAGATCAAAAACATCACCAACTCATCAAAGATCGAAAATCAACCAGATATGTACAAAGAAAAAACTACTATATACAAAAGCAACATGCCAGGCCGAAGCCTAGGCATAATATTTCTTCAAATAGAGCCCATTTCGGGGCTCCGGCAACTCGTTCCCTTCGAAATCAACCAAGGTATACGCTCCTTTCTTAAGGACTTTTTTAACGATATAGGGGCCATACCACATAGACTTAAACTTTCCTGCCCCCAGGGCATCCTTTTCTTGGGCATAGACCAAAATAAGGTCACCTTCCGAAAAGACCCTAGGCTTGACCGCCTTATCGTACTAAACTTTTACTCGGTTTTTATGCGCTTCATTCATCGTGGCGGCATCTCGACGCTGCTCATCGAGATGTTCCAGATGAAGAAGCCGTTCTGCCAGACTAGAAGTGTCAGGAAGAAGTTCAACAACTAATTTAAGAGAAGGAATCTCGCATTCAATAGGAAATACGGATTCCACCCCGTGCACTAACTGAAACGGAGTAAAGCCAGTTGCAGTTTTCACTGACGTCCTGTATGCCCAAAGTGCAGGGTATAGCATAATATGCCAGTTGGATCTAGCTTTATCAATTGCCCTTTGAAGAATTGTCTTCAAGGATTTATTCACGGCTTCCACTTGCCCATTGGCTTGAGGATAATATGGAGATGAATGCTCCTACCGGAAACCCAATTTGAGAGCCAACTTAGCCATCATACTATTTTGAAAATGACTGCCATGGTCAGTGAAAATCTCTCTAGGAATACCAAAACGAGCAATAACATGGTTGAAAAGGAACAAAGCTGCAGTCTCACCATCATTCCCAAAAGTAGGCATAGCCTCGACCCACTTCGTAAAGTAGTCTACTGCTACGATAATGTACTTGTGACCTTTTGCCGAAGGCGGGTTACAAGTAGTATAATCAATACCCCACTTTTTAAAGGGTCCAACAGTAATGACTGGAAAAAGCGGAGCTGGATGAGCGTGCATTTTTCGAGTATAAACCTGACACGGATGACACCTTTTGACCGATTCAATACAATCTTTGAAAATCGAGGGCCAAAAGTATCCAGCACGCAAAATCTTTTGGGTTGTAGCAAGCCCAGATAAATGACCCCCACAAGCTCCACTGTGAGAATCATTGAGCACAGCCTCAGCTTCTTCGAAAGTTAAGCAGCGTCTTAGGATTGAATCAACCCCTCGACGGTACAAAGCATCACCAATAATCAAATAATTTTTGGCCAAGTGACGCAGTTTACGACGCTCATCTTTCGAAAAAGTAGAGGGAAACTTCGCAGTCTAGAGATACACAATGATATCCCCGTACCAAGGATCCTGTGGAGAGATAAGAAACAAGTGTTCTACCCGGAACCTTGTAAACATGTTCATCTCTTCTCCAATGTGGCAACTTGAGATCAATTCCGCAAAAATTCAATGATTTCGATTTGGCGGCATAAGGAACTCAAGATCAAATTTCCCGTAAAATCACAATCCATCTATTATATTTTCCCCCAATCACTCGCCTACTGAGGACAAACTGAAATGGATTGGCAGCTGCCAAGACATAAGTTTTGCGAAGAATAATGTAATGTTGGAGTCGCTGCACAGCATGAACTGCTGCTAAGGATAATTTTTCTATCAGAGTGTATCTAAGTTCAGGTCCTACCAGTCCTCGACTAAGGTAGTAAATAACATGCTCTGCAAGAGCATCATATTCCTGAACCAGAACCATACCGATGGTAGATTCTGCTATTGCCAGATACAAAAGAAAATCTCTGCTATAATCGGGTGGACTCAGTAGAGGAGCAAAGGTCAATGCCTTTTTCAAAGCATCGAATGAGCATTGAGCGTAGTCATCCCAAAGAAAAGGAACTCCTTTCTTCAACAATCTCATATATCCCTTTGTAATCTCAGCATAATTGGCGATAAATCTCTGAAGAAAATTAGACTTCCCTTGAAGACTTTGAAGCTGACGAATTGAGGATGGGGCAGGCAACCGAAGTATTGCCTCAACCTTGAAGGGATCTACCCTTATCCCTTCTCTAGACACAATGAATCCCAATAATACCTGATGTAACTTACAAACGCACTTGTTCCTGATTCAATCAACCTTTATAAAAAACGACACTTTCGAATATTTGCCTGAGGTAACTGTGGATGATCCATCCTCTTCGAGAATGAGCAACAGATCATATATGCCTCGATAATCTTCTTGATGTCGTGGAAGGCGAAGATATGACCCGCTGAAAGGTAGCCGCCTGAAGACCAAAAGGCATCTTCTTATATGCAAACATACCGTGGACAAATAAATGTAGTCTTATGTTGATCTTCGTGACGGATAGTAATCTGATTATACCCCGAGAAACCGTCCATGAAGGAGAAAATCTCATTACCAGCACACTCGTTAATGATCTGATCGATAAATGGTGTGGGGTAATTATCTTTAGGACATGCTTTATTTAGGTCTCTGAAATCAATGCAAACTCGAATCGTTCCTTGCTTTTTATCTACAGGAACAAGGTTTGAAACCCATTCAGTCAAAGGAATAGGGAAAATGAATCCCGCCTTAAGCAGCTTCTCCACCTCAACTTTGATAGCTGTTGCCTTCCTAGGATTGACCGGACGAAGTTTTTGCCTCACAGGCTTAGCGTTTTCGTAATTTTTGATCTCATGCTTGACAATAGATGGATCTATACCAGGCATTTCCTCATAATACCAAGCGAATACATCCCTATACTCTTTAAAGAGCTCGGTATAAATTTGAATCTCTTCACAGGAACATTCAGCTCTGATGAAGACATTCTCAATAATATTGGGATCCCTGGAAATGTTCACCGGGATAGTAGGAGAAATCACAGCCATGTTCCCTTCAGCATAAACCTGTGTTGGTGCCAAAGGGTTCAAGACTCAAAAACGTAGACTCAGAGATGGAGGACTCGGAAAAGCTCTGGCTTCAACCCTCATTCAAAAGGTAGGAAGCAAGACCGATGATGAAAATCATCCCACGGCTTCATCTATACCGTCATGGCTTCAGGATGGCCTCTTCGTATGGAAGAGTGGTATCAAGGCAACTCTGGTCAAGAAGAAACTTAAGCGTCCAAGTCGAGCCACATCACCATCCAAATCTTCCTAAGTGAGATATGCTGGGATGGATTCGCGTGTCAACAATAGATTGATATGCAATCAACAAGAGAAATCGGAAATGCCATTCCACCCACTTGACCTTCCGCTAATGTGGCAGCAGGGGAAGGTAAGGTCCAAGGGTTCTGAAAATAATGAGTTCGAAGAACTCTCTTCGAAGAGGAGCCTTGGAGGATGAAATAGCATTAATATGAACCGTAGGAGGAGGAATATCGAAAGTAACCATCAAGGAAGAATACATTCCAACTCCTAAATTCTCAACAGGCGCCTTAGTATTATCCAACTTAGGAACAAATGAGTCAGAAGACGCATTCGGGTCTACAGGAGGACAGTCCAGTTGATCCACTGTAACAATCCTCCCTTCGTGGAGGAAACAAATAATTCGAAATAACGAGGATGCAATGGAATCCATCTCATAAATCCAGTTTCTTCCCAACAGAAGGTTGTAGTCCAAGCCGGCATCCACTACCTCAACCTCTATATTGATAGTTTTCCCGCCAAAACAGATGGGCAAAGCTGGGACAATACCATGGGGTTTGTGAGAATGACCATCGAACGCAGTCAGGACAGTGCTAGATGGAATAGCTTTGGGAGATCCAATTGTTTTCCAACATGTGAGAGACATCATGCATGTGGAAGCTCCCTCATCAACGACCGTCCGAAAGATGTTACACTTCCGGTATGATGATTTAATATGAAAAGCCATGTGATGAGGAAGTCTCTTCTTAAAATTAGTCATATCAAAAGTAATCAGAAGAGAATTTTTCGGATCAATAGCCCCAATGGCATTGAGAAAGTAATCGTTCGAGTCGACAAGACCGGAGTGGAAAAAGCTGACATATAATAATAGACTCTCGTTACGATCTTCCACAATAGAGTAGTTCTAGGCAGCCCTAGCATTTGGATTAATCGTTGATTGCTTAGAAGATTCTTTGGGCATCCGAGGCATAGACTCAACAGTAGGCTTCGTAATGTGAAGCAGCTCAGTAGCATCAGGAGTATCCTTAGCTTTTGAAGACTCTTCTCTGCCATAATCACGGGATCTCGTAGCAACATCCACGTGAGCACTCATCATGAATATGTTCGATGGAATTTCCCCTTCCTGGGTGCCCCCAGAGGAAGCCCCAGGATTTTGGTTCGCGCCAACAACTAGTTGTTGCCCTTGGGGAAAAGGGTTTGTTAACATAGCCTGGGAACTAGAAGAACCCTGCTGGGCTAACAAGCGCTGAGCATCCTGAATTTTAGGGAAAAGGTGTGTGAGATGGTTTCCAGCACAGAGCTTGCATGGAAACTTCACTTTCTTCTTCTCCTTTTGACCCTCACCAACACGCTCGTTGGTTTTATTTTCATTACCCTTCCCGTTCTTTCCCTTCTTCTTGTTATTTCGTCCCTTATTCTTCCCATCAGATTGTTGATTTCCTTTGGGATCAGAAGCTTGGACATCATTTATGGACAAATAATGGGAAGGTGATGACTCGGCAGGCACAGCCTGACTAGAAGGAGTAGATTGTAAAGACAACTGCTGCAGTTCAGAAAGCAGGCTGGCTGCACCACTATTGATCGATCCGACAAGCCCATCACCATGCGGACCGAGCTTAGTTTTCGATAAATCCAATTTGGAGCGAGGAGCATTGGGCAAATATTTATAAAGTACCCCAGACTGAGAATAGATCAGTTCCAGTTGCTGGGCTCTAAAGATGGCCTGCTCCTCAGAAAATACCCCAGATAGGGATACATCTTTTGAAATGTCTGACTGCAGAGATTTCAGAAACCATTTGAGAAGGAATTTCCCCGGAATATGAGCTTTGATAAGCTCTCTTCCTTTCTCCTCCATTCTTGAATGTGATCAGAAATGTGAGTTGCCTCATCCTCGCTTAAAATTAGCCGTGAGTTCGGTCCCAACTTACATTCGACAAGCAAAATCAAAATGGTTTAGAAATGTGACAACGCTCTCCAAATGTGAAAACTTCCCCATTAGCTCAATATACCATTTGGCAAGATCGGCAGCTAGGTGCGTTGAAATAATCTCAACCTAATCTAATCATCGATCGTGGAGTTCAAAGAACACCATAAGTGGAAAGTGGTGATGTGGTCACCGATCCTCCCCATTCTTACCTTCAAATTTTGGAATATCTGAAGGAAGTTTGGTCGGGACCGAAGGCCACCCCAGACTATAACGAATCGGATCATTAGTCAACTTCGACAAATCTGGCAAGTTCAATGTTTCCAGAAAAGGTAAGCGAGGCGGAGCCTGAGGATTCCATCCTTGATGGGATGGATTCCCAACATTCTGAAAAGAATAGCCTGGATTTGATAAGGCACCAAGTTTCCAGAAAGGACTCAGAAAGGAGAAGAACTTTCCCTCCCAACGCGTAGGTTACCAAAGCCCACTGGCTTCCCGCCGGGCTATCAATGAAGAGGAGAGCTCGATAGGGTTCCAAGCATTGGGGAAGAGAGAAAAGGTTTGGTAAGCACTGATTTAAGGGAAAGAAGCATTCCTCAATGACCCGCAACCGATTCCCCGCTTCGCCGTAGTAAAACACAGATTCCACCGTAAAAGTAGTCGAACTTTGCCTGCACTGCTGGTCAAACTCCGGGTCCGGGGACGAACGGAAACGACCCTAAAGAAGGATTGGAACCAGGAATGTGTCCACTCCAAAGGGGAAACCCTGAAAAGAAGTTGATCCACTAGCCATAGAAGACATGGGCCTAGATCCAGCTGCAGCAGCGGAAAAGGAAAAAGAGGGATTCCCACTAGAGGGCATCCCTAAACAGAAGGGACCAGAATGAGAAGCATGTGCTTGGGTGAAACCAGAGCCAAAAACAGCAGCACTAGAAGCAATCGAAGATAAAGCAATAGTGCCCCCTCCTTCAACAGAAGCAGGGGTCTAAATGCCTGCAGCACTCACGGCAGAGGCCGCGTTCCCAGTCGTGGCCATCGAAAGATAGGAAAGATACGGAAGATCTTCCGGTATTTGAGACTCAGGTCTGATGTACTGAACAACGAACGGATAGTCAGGAGGAAGAGGAGATGGACCTGTCGCTGGAGGCTCAGGTACGTCTTCAATTTGAAAATCTTCTTCCTAAGGAAACAAAACTCGCGAGGTGAGAGGAACGCTCCTCTCGGAACCGACACCAGAATCAGCGTGACAACTCAAACTCAGGAGGATCACTCTCCACCACGTCAGACGCCACAGGGTGGTAACCACCTGCTAAATCACTCCTACGCCTTCTCGAAGAAGGCTCTGGACTCTCGGGAGATAACCCCCGGATTCTCCTCGATCGACGAGGCGCTTGATCAGCCACTTTTATAAATTTTAAATTAGACTCAAAAAAGTGAAAAGCTAGGCAAGCTAGGAGCAAAGAGCACTCACTAAAATAAAAATCCCCGAGATTCAATCAAGCAAACAACCTCCAAGTATTTCCGCTCTGGGTGATGAGGACCAGACACCAAAATACAGGAAAGCGAAATATAGGACCTCCTGAAAGCAGTCTGGGATGATTAGGGCCTAGAACAACTAGCGAAGGTATCAGAAACAGTTACGCCGACCTCCTAACAACAGCCTTTGCCGGCTCAAGCACCCAAGCTTCGCAAGGGCACCCCCGCAAGTACCGCCGAAAGTGATACATCTACTGGGGCAGCCCACGTGTTCCCCCCCAACACCTGTGTGGAACCTAGGAGTGGCAACTATGGGCACCAATCCGTATCAAGCGGCGGAACGGCGGAGGTAAGATTCACTGATTAGAGGGGGGTGGTCCCCTCTTCAACCTTCACTTCCCTCGCTCGACTCTCCTGCTGAGGAGCTTCGGTCCACCTAATCTGGGAGTTGGATTTCGCCTCTTAATTAATCAACTTCATGTTTTGCTTTGAGTGCCTTGAGAGCACCTCCACTCACCTCCCATGCCCTACAACCTAGCTATATGGTATAGCTAGTGTATGACACTTAAATGTATGACACTTAGAAACTTGCTAGTTGATTTTAAATTATATCGCTTATTTTAATGGGCTGTTATGTTAAGTCACAAGGATATGGAGATGAAACTTATGATGTTTTTGACGTAGAAAGAAATTAATAAAAACTTAACTACATGCAAATGCAGTTATTGTCTTTCGATGAAAAGCAATCTCTACACGGGTTCTACGAGATTAAAAATTGTATTTTTCTTTTCAAATAGCAAACTCACACTCACAAAAACTATGAAATTGACTAAATGTTTAAATGCACCTAATGCAAATCACTACAAGCATGCAAATCCTAAGATGCAAATCTCCTAAAGCAGAGTGACATTTCCCAAAAAGTCCTTCAGTTTTAACTCTTCTTGGTAGTCCAGAAAGCTAGCTCTCGAAATCAAGAACTCTTAATATGAAGACACCAAAGATGCTTAAAAACAAGAAGAAGAAATGAATAACAACTCCCTTCCAATTATCAAGCCAAAAACCAAAAGCAAGAAACCTCACAAAAGCTTCAAAAGATATGGCAAAACGAAAATGAAAATGCAACAACAAAAGAAAATAACAAGAGAAAATGTTTTTTGAGCCTTTGAAATGTAAAAACAAAAAGCAAAACAAATGTTTTTTGAGCTTTTTAGTTTTATAGAGAAAGATCTCAAAAAGACCAAGCAAAACTATCAAAATCCAAACCAAACAAGACTGAATTTGAAGCACAAACTTCAACAATGCTCCAAACCTTATAAAGCTAACTAGTAGCAAGATCAATAAGAGCAAAAGAAGACAAGAAAACTTAGCCACTTATCCTAGAAGAATAGTATTAACTTGTCACAAGCAAAAACTTCGAAGAAGCAAGAAAAACTCTTCAAAAGTTGCAACAAGACCTAGCCTACTGAACTCAAGAAAACCAATCAAGAAACGAGCAAAAATCGTAGTGCCAAGCAAAACAAAAGACAGGAAAGAGTAAATGAGCAGGAGCTCACTGTTCCGATAAAGCAGAACAGCCAAGAATGCTCAGAAAGCTATCTCGGTACTCAAACCAGAAGTGCCAGCACCAAAAACAACACTTTGCCAAAAAGACTAGTTTTCAATCAAACGAAAGAGAGAAAATACAAAAGACCACCTTCTTCACAATCCAGAGAGTGCAAGGACACTGTAGGGACAGGTCTCCATAGCTAGAAAGGACCAAAAAGTCAAGAAATCCAAAAATTCAAAATCTGCCTAGGTATACGCTACTTCACAGTTTAGCAACCAGCGTGCATACGCGACTGTTCTAAAGGAAAATCGCGTATACGCGGGTACCTTTAGAAAAACTTTCGTGTATACAGGATTGTGTGCAAAACAAACCGCATATGCAAAGGTAAATAATGAAAAAAACAAAAACGACAAGCCTGGATAAGAAACCAGGACTTCATACTGACTGAGAAAAAGTAAATTCTACTGCAAATGAAAGTTAAAACTGTCGGCAACCTACCAAACAGCTGAAATCACCCAATAGGGGAGTCAGAAGAATGTGATCCCCAGCGGAGTCGCCAGTTCTATTTCGGGGAAAATCACCCTAGAGGTTCGTTGGGTTACAACCTCCACAGAGCAGGGGCATGCTACTTAAGAAGGACTCACACAACCATGCATGTTCAGAAAAACTAAATAGAGTAGATCGGGGAAGTTACCCGTAGGTCCTACGGTTGAAGAAGATCCCGCAGGGTTCAAACCCCCAACAATCGTCCTTCCTTCTTAACCTGAAAGACAAGAAGAAACAAGCACGAAGAACTGGTTGTACATCATATATCTACTCTAAATGTTAGTGAAATTCATATAAAACATCAGATAAATCATAATGAATGCTTAAATAACAATTTTCTCATATATGTAAGCAGACACTAACACGTATATTTCGGGAACAAGATGGTACTTTTGTATTATAAATAGCATGTACAAAAGTAACGAGTGGAGAGATCACCTGAATCCTTCCACGATCTTCGAGCAGACCGTCGTTCGGATCCATCCCGCCCTTGCCTAGCTAAGACTCCTTCCAAACTGGTGCATACGAGATGACATATAGGGAGATGAGCATCTCAAGGAAACAAGGGTTTCCTGTAATGAACTGGGAAAGTGCAGGAGGCACGGGGAATCAGACTTGGATAGGGAATACCAACAGAGTATAATATCAATAATTCTCTCTCCCTTAGGCCATACACATGAGGGGTTTTTATACTCCCTCCAAGTAGTTTCAACAGTTGGAAACAGTTGGCCACGTGCTGGGGTGGTTGAACTACCTGAGTAACCATCAACCCAGCCCGAAAATAGGGAATAATTATATATTTTTTCATAATTTTAATGGCATACACGGAAAAGTGCAGATGGACTCGCGTATACACGCGGAAAAGTACGGGCATAGTCGCGTATGGGGATTTTTACACTGTTTTTAAGTGAATTTGTCCAAGTCTGTAGGAATGGGTGCCCAAAACCATCAAAGCAATCATGAATCATATGAAGGTGAGAAATGATGCTATAACAGGTGCAGAATTGAATGAAACAACATGAAGATCAATATCACAACAAAATAAGTTCTTAAGCAGTCACAGAAACAAGAACTCGAAAACTATGAAATCGATCAATTTCAGAGTATCTCAGCAAGTGGAAGAACTTACCAATTGAAGATTTCTCATGGGAGGATGAGAATTTTATACAAAAGCATAGAGAAATAATCAAGCATTGAGGAAAACACTTGTTTGAAGGAGAGGGGCATGTTAGGTACCTATATTACTAGTGTAGTCCCTTATTTTTGTTATTTTAGCCCCCTTATTGTTATTGTTGTACCCCTATAGTCCCCATATTGTTATTATTGTGCCCCATAAAGCCCCACTATTGTTATTTTTGTGCCCTTACATTATTATTGTTAGGTCGGCTAGGATTATATTATGACCCCATAGACTCTTGTATATAGAAAGGAGGTTTTTTCATTTGAATCATCCAAGAATTGTTCATTTATGTAATGTAAAGGAGGTTTCCCCTCAAAGTGGCTTATTTCTAAGGAGTTGATCTCTCTTTTCTTCTATTTTTGGAGTTGGTTTCATAACATACACACAACATACTGTAGTGCATTAGGCTCACCATTGATCTACCAGAATGCCCGACCCATCTCACCATTTAACTTGTTGAGACCACATCTCCATGTCTTCAGCTGAACCCTCTGCTCCATAATCTATACAATCCAACTCCCTCTTAGCTGCTTCATTGCGCACACTCTGATTCACTAGCCCTTCAAAGTATCTCTTATTCCATGTTGTTTTTCCACGATACTAGTGTTTAGGATATAATATTAAATCACTTATGCTACCAAAGCAAGTATCACAACCAGCCTACTTTGCACAACAAAATTGTAAACAATGGTAAATATACTAGTGCACAAAATATACACAATTTTCCCATAAATATGTATAATAACCCAATATTTGTAATTTTAATCAAAATGATAATAAAACAGTCTAGGGCTCCCATACTAGGGATAATGGCCCTCAATTACATCAACTAGTACAAGAATACAAGATACAAGATACATTGATGATCTAGCTAATGTAGTGCACAATCATGAATCCTTTGTCATATCATGTACACTATGGGTCCTTCACTTCCATTCTGCAGCATCTGCCTCTATCAATGCACCAACTCTTTTAGGCCATTTGACCTGACTCTCAAATCTTCCCTCTAGCTAATCATAAGTCCATCTACAACCAACACATAGTGCCTTCACGCTCACTAGTTACTCCTTCGTTCTTCAAGGCCAAAACACTTTGAGACTTCTTCCCACTGGGACTCGTCAACTCTTTTGGGACTTGTATTCAAACTATAGTCTTCGTGTGTTGCTCCAGTGAAGACATACAAAGGGTAGCAGGGTTGATACCTATCATCATCGAATGTCACTTCTCCAGCAATGAACACGAGTTATCAAATTTCCTCCTATTTAGCCAAACCTTGAGCTCTAACAACTAACACTCCTAGTAGCCCTTAAAGTCCATCCTAAGGTTTTCACTTAGAGCTCCAACTTGGGAAATCCCATGATTCCCTCCAACACACCACAAATGCCCAACCAAATTCCAAACAACTATGCTTCAGTTCTGCTCAACCACCATCAAACTAGAGCTCTTAAGATCTTCCCTTTGTTCTGAAATAGAGGAGCTAATTCACAAATCTAGGCTCGAATAGAATGTTGTAGAAATTTCCCACTGGTTTAGGGAATATAACTCCTTATGTTACCATTCCTCTAGGATGCCAACAGACTTCAAAAACAACCACCCAATATGATTAAAATCTAGGACCCAACATCTAGCAACAAATATATGATAAAAATACCTTTATGCTTAATATTTTAGGTTTGTTCCTTTGTTGTTGGATTTCGCTTGGTTAGGGGGAGAAACTAGTCATCTTCATCCCTATTCCATTGCTCAAATTTCATCCTAACAACTACGACTGCCTTTGTATGAGGCTCTCCTCCAATTTGCAGGCTGGTAGGTCTCCTTCTAGCCCACTTTACAACCTTACAACCATCCTCCAAGTAGAGATCTAGGGCTCCAACTACCTACATGCTACTGTATAGGTCTACGAGTTTGTTACCTGGCATCTGCCCACACAAAACACTTCAAAACAGACCCAAACATACCTTATCTCACTCGGCCCTGCTACAAGATCAATTCGACTCCAAAACAATCAGAAAGATGCTTCATCTAGCCCTCTTATCTTTGTTGGAATATGCCTCTTATATCTGTGGCACAAACATAGATTTATTGAGTGCGAGTTTCTCTTGTGTTGTTTCACTTGGATGGTAGAAATGACCTCACACTCACCTTGTATTTATACTAAACACAAGGGCCCTATAAAAATCACACATGTGGGATTTACAACCTAGCATAAGGTCTCTAATCACCTAGTCGACCTTAACCAAACCCACTCATTGACTTCAAAAATTCATATCTCATGATATAAAACTCATATTTTAGTGATTTTCATTATTCCCGGTTGCTCTCGGGGTCCTCTACCAACTCAAATTATCACATGTACAAAAATCCTCAAATATTCACACCCACAAGCTTGGGTGAAAATCCCACATCTTGGGTTCCAAGCCCATAAATTTCTTTTATGGTGCTCCAACCTCCATTCTCGAACCCTAGGTGTTGGAGTACCTGGCAAGATACAAATCTCAACATTCCCTCTTAGCGAGGGAGGTACTTCCAAGACTAGGAAGTAACTCGTCATCATTATCCGATGATAGTAGCCCATCTAGACTCCATCACTGCAACGCACTCTGTAGAATGAACCCTGCAATCTTAGTAGTGTCTTTGCCTCATCTCATCTGAACTAAAGATCCCAAACATCCATTGGGTTGATCCCTATGAATCTAGATTCCATCTAAGTCTACATGATCTCCACTAGCTCATCATATCACTGATCTTATGTCTTATAAGGTCAATTAGAGTTGTGATCGAACATGAAACATCATCCCCACAACCCAATACTTGAAGCACTCAACCTCTTGAATCAAACACAACTCATGAAAATCCCTCCAATATCGGGTATGCAACATCATGATGTGATTAAGACTCTAGCCTGCCAATACGTAGTCCATCACATGAAGCACTCTCGATCATGTTGATCTCGTCAATGCCAAAGACATCCTCGAGTTGTCCCAACCATCCATGACAAGACATAGGAATTCCATGATCTAAAAACTGCCACATAACATATATTACTGCACCGGGTTCACCACTAGTCCACTAAAACTCCCAACCGATCTCACCATGTAATATGTCGAGACTGCATCTCCATGTCTTTAGCTGAACCCTCTGCTCCATGATCTAGACAATCCAACTCCCTTTGAGCTGCTTCATTGCACACACTGTGAATCATTTTTCCTTCAAAGAAGCTTTGATTCCATATTGATTTTCCACGCTACTTGTGTATAGGATAAAATCTTAAATCACTTATGCTACCAAACCAAGTATCACAACAATTCTACTTTTCACAATGGAATTATAAACAATATTAAATATGCTAGTGCACAAAATATACACAATTTTTTACAAAATTATGTACAATAACCCAATCTTCGTTATATTACTCAAAATGATAATACAACAATCTAGGGCTTCCTTAATATGGATAATGGCCCTCATACATCCACTATTACTAAAATAAAATATATAAGATACACAGATGGACTAGTTGATGTAGTGCACAATCACAACTTATTTCTTATATCATGTACACTACATGTCCTTCACTTTCGTTCTGCAATACCTACATATATCAATGAACCAAATCCTTTAGGCCACTAAACTTGGCTATCCAATCTAATCTCTAGATGTTCATAAGTCCATCTACAAAAAACACATAGGGTATTCACACTCACTAGATAATCCTTCATCCATTAAGGGCACACCACTTTAAGATTTTTGCCCATTGTTTCTCCTCAACTATTTTGGGACTTATCTTCCCACTATATTCTTCCTTCACTAATCCATGAAGACTAAAATAGGGCAGGAGGGTTTCCACATATCATCATCGAATGTCACTTCTCCAACAATGAAAACGGGCTGCCAAATATGATCCTAGTTGGCCAAACCTTGAGTTCCAACAACTGCCACTCCTAGCATCCCTTAGAGTCCATCCTAAGGTTTTCATTTAGGGCTCCACTTGGGGAATCTCTCATTGCCCTCCAACATACCATAAATTCCCAACCACTATCCAAAAAATTGTCCTTCAGAATTGCTCAACCACCATCAAAATAGAGGTCTAAAGATTTGCCCTTTGTTGTGCAATAGAGGAGCTATTACACAAATCTAAGCTCCAATAGACTATTGTAGTAACTGTCTGCTGGTTAGGGAATCCAAATCCTTAAGTTACCCTTCCTCTAAGCTACTAATAAACATCACAAATAACCACCTAATCTGATCCAAATCTAGGATCCAACACCTAACAATAAATCAACCATAAACATACCTTTTATACTCATTGTTTTAGGTCTATTCTTCGGATGTTGACTTCGGCCTGGTTATGGGAAAACACCAGTCATCTTCATCCCTATTCCCTACACAAATTCCCTCCTAATATCTTGGACTACCTTTGTATGAGGCTCTCCTCCAATTCACTTGTTGGTAGGGCTCCTTCTAGCCCACTGTACAACCTTAGGACCCTCCTCCAAGCAGAGATTTAGAGCTCGGCCTACCTATAGGCTAATTTATAGGTTTGCGACTTTGTTACTTGATATATACCTACAAAAAACACTTCAAAACATACCCAAACACACCTTATCTCACTCGACCTTGTTGCTAGATCAATTCAACTCCCAAACAGTCAAAAAAATGCTTCATCTAGCCCTCTTATCTTCACTGGAATATTCCTCTTAGATCTACCACCCAAATAAATATTTCTTGAGTGTGAGTTTCTCTTTTGCTGCTTCAGTTAGATGGTAGAGATGACCTCACACTCACCTTGTATTTATACTAAACATAAGGGCTTCATCAAATCACACATGAAAGGTTGACAACTTGTCATAATGTCTCTACATTAGATAACTTTTGAGGTCTAAAATGGGCCTCCTAAGAAAAATGTACAACCAAAATAAACTTTATAAGAACCAATAGGATTCAAGATGATGATGTCAACCATGGGGGATGATTCACTATTCTTGGGGTAAAAAAGTAAAAAGATTAAAATATAATAAAATAATAAAACTACCTTTTCAACTTGTATTTTCAACTTATCTCCGTAAGGTTTTACTCAAATTTCGAGCGGTAATACTCGTTGGATACAAAATTTAATTTCTCATCCAAGCGGTACCCATGTTGCATACTTTCGATGGACCCTGCTACATGAAAATTGAGAAATACATGAAAAACGTGATGGATCCTGCTACACGAAAATTGAGAAATACATGAAAAACGTGATTGCAATCACGTTTTTCATGTATTTCTCAATTTTCGTGTAGCAGGATCCATCTAAAGTATGCAACATGGGTAATCCTTTGATGAGGAATCAAATTCTACATCCAACGAACATTCCCACTTGAAATTTGAGTAAACCCATAGGGAGATAAGTTGAAAAAGTAGTTTTTTCCTTTTTCCCTCTAAAATTTGATGATGTAATGTAATCTTATTTTATTATTTCTAGTATTATTTTATAATATCCTTAGGAGGCCCATTTTAGACCTCAAAACTCCCCTAATGAATCACCTAGATAACCTTAACCAAACCTACTCATTAACTTCAAAAATGCATATCTCGTGATAGAGTGACTTAGATTTTAGTAATTGTCGTTGCTCTTGGTTTCTGTCGGCGTCCTCTACCAACTCAAATCATCACATGTCCAAAACTCCTCATGGATTCACACCCACAAACTTGGGTGAAAAGCCCACATCTTAGGTTCCAAGGCTACAAATTTCTTTTATGGCACTCCAACCTACAATCCTCAAACCCTAGGGATTCGACTACCTTTGAAGCTACAAATATCAACACTTATATGTGTACAGTGGGTGGTAAAAGAAGCAAAACTACCTATGTGGACCATTGATATTAAAATTCCAATTTTAGTATGTTTGCAGAAAACCAAGTTAGATGAGGTCACTTAAGGAGGGTTAATCCCTTGAATTTAGAGAGGGTTCCAAGGAGTTCATTTTAGTTCTTGTGACTCTTCGAAGGGTGCCTACACTTTATAACCAATACTTTTTGGATTTCTCTCTTATTTACAAGAGGAAAATTTGGGTATTCTTTAAAGTATTCGGAAAGAAAAAAGGTCACTTGAAGAAAATATTCAACATAAACTCCCCAAACAATTACATGGAGAAGAATAAGCAATCACTCAAATCCTTTGATGATTCAATTTCCTTGGACAATAGAATTATGGTCAACAATATTAATATTTTTCTTGCCCCTTGGATAAGCTTGGGAGATTTTTTATCTTAAATCTAAGACATGAAATGGTGGATGGCCTAATTTCTCACTAGGACCCATTGGACCTACAACCTCATGAAGAGAAGTACAGTTAAAGAGAGAATTTTTTTGGCCAAAACCACATTTCAAAGTAACAAGACAAATTGTTGGTTTAGATTAATTTCCTCATAAGATAATATTTACTCCTCTAAGATTTTATCTTTTTCTCAATTTTAGATCATACATTGATCTCATTGAAGATTGAACTAATAGAGAAGTATGCCCCCTAACCATTTAATTTTAATCTCATGTAGCTTCAACAATAAGAGGTGTGAGTTCTCTCTGAGTTCTCTTTTAGTAGTCATGTGAAACTCATGTCCTTAGATCTACCCGATATTATATTTAGGAGCTATAAATTAAGACATTAAAAGAACAAATTTCAATCCTAGAAAATATATATATACTCAACTACAACAAAAGAATGAAAATCCCAAGAGAGGATGATATTAGACATCCAATAAAAAATATAAATGAAGAGGTAATTGAATACTTAATGGTGCAAGGAGAGAGTTTCTATACATTTATTTAGAGATCAACAAAAGGAGGATGGAGGTTCGAGTTTAAATATAAAATAAAATAAAATGAGGAGTAATATTGGAGTTTGAATACTCAATGAAAAAGATATGAAGCCTAGCTCCTCGCCAAAGATGATCTCCCTATGCACTTAAGTTCATTGTTGGTTTCTAGTTCATAATAAACATCTCATAATATAAATTCTACAAAATAGAGGAATTTATAGACCTTGTGCTTTGTGCAAAGAAAATGTGGTGACTTTCAGCCATCTATTGTTGTCTTATGGTGTCACAAAATAGATTTGGAGAATGGTCTTCAATGACTGGTGAATGACGTTCAACCATCCAAATGATTGAAACAACTTCTAATCTCATGGAAAAAGTTATACCCCTTAAAAGATAAACACAATTCGCTCTTTGATAGAGCATGAATGGATCTTACTAGCATTTCCTATCTTAGAAAGTTTGGCTACCTAGAAACCAATATATCTTCCATTAGGTTCTTGTATCCCCCAAGAATTTTACGAGCCATAAAATCTCTATTAGAAGAGGCTATTAATGTCATGGTAAAGGAATTGTTTAGTTTTCAATGCATCTCATAATATACCTGAGAGCTATCTTGGATAAGATACATTTAAATGATCCATATTAGTAGTTTGGAGCCTTCTCCATAACATCATAAAGGTCAATTAATGAGTTTGGTTGTCTACCCTTAAGATTTGTTCTACCCCATATTTCAATCTTGGTGTTCTTTTAGTTCAATGGAAATCAGTGCATTTTTGTAACATAACAATAATCTAATAGGCAATATGTGTGTTTGTGTCGAGAGAGAGAGAGAGCGAGAGAGAGCATGCATTTCAATGAAAGGATCCAAAATAAATGCAAAATGATATTTTGTGATACTAAATGTAAAGTTAAAAATGATGAAACATATCATACATCCCTTCCATGAGATTATAGGAAAAATAAAATCCAAACTTCAATTGTATCTTCTATTTTTAAATGAATAAACAAATAGTATTTTTCCTCTTATATACTAATTGATTTATCCTCATGTAAAGAATAAATGCATATTCAATTGAATTTGCATCTAGATATAAGAATAAAGTCCCTAAAATGTACTATACTTTCAAGTAGGCATTTGTTTATTAGAGCTAATGGTAAAGTGATGCATGTTGAAAATATCATTAAAGAAAATTTCATCAAACCATTTTTACACTATTAGAAAAACATTCAACGTAATGGTTAATCACTAATCATGAATGTCCTCGTAAAATTGCTATTTAAATTTGAATCATACTTCTCTATATTTTAGAGTGTGGATATATGATCCTTGACAAAACGTTTGTTTCTCTCATCTTCCACTATATTGTAATGACCATATGAAGTTGCTAGAGTAAGTTTTAAGTTTTCTTATTATTTTTGCTAATAAAACTAGTAATAAAAATTAGTAATTTTGTTTGTGTGTTGGTGAGAGAGAGAGAAAGAATTATTAACGTATTTCTCAACTCTAATCATTTAGAATCAACAAACAACCATTAACACAAATAGTCAAAACACAAAACAAGATATATTGGCAACATAGGAAAAGAAAAACACAAAAATAAAAGCACACAAGGAATCATCTAACAACTATATATCTATATTGTGCTTCTAAAATCACCATACCTAAAAAATTTAAATTATTTCTAAAAAAATAACTAATAAAAATAAAAAAACAAAACCAAAACCACAAAACATATCTTCCACACAAACTCCCACACAATTCATACCATACTAATAATAATTCAAACATCATAACAAAACTCATTTAAAACATTGAATCTTTAAATGAATCTTATATTATCAATTTCCTTACCTTCACTAAACTTTATTTAAATGTAACTTTTTAAAATTTAGAAAAAATATTTTTCAATACTAAGATATATGTTTAAATTTAAATAATTTAACTTTAAAACAAAACTAATTAATTTAATAATTAATATATATTTTTAAATTTAAATAATTTAACTTTAAAACAAAACTAATTAATTAATTAATTAAATTTATATTTAAGCTTGGAAAATGTGTTTAGAATGCAACACATTTCATAATTAAAGTTATCCTACATTTTAAAAAGAAGAATACCATATGGCATAAAATATTTTTTTGAAAAAGAAGAATACCATATGGCATAAAATGGCATGTTGTATAGGCAGTGCTATGTACATATGGTGTGTGTATGATTGTACAAATAGTGTTGCATGCATGTAGTGCTATGTACATGTGGTGTTGTGTGTATGTAGTTACGTGTACATGTCGTGCATGTGGTGTTGTGTACAAGTTGTGTCGTGTACATTTAATGCATGTGGTATTGTGCACACATTGTATAGGTGGTTCGGTGTACATTTTGCAGTGTGTACACATTGTGTAGGTGGTGTCGTGTACATGTCATGCATGTGGTGTTGTGTACATGTCGTATTGTGTACACATTGTACATGTGGTGTGTTGTACATTTGGCATTATGTACACGTTGCGCAGATGGTGTCACGTACATGTGATGTTGTGCACATGTTGTGCAAGTAGTGTTGTGTACAATTGGTACTATGTTCATGTTGTGCATATTGTACTAGTTGACATGTGGTATTGTGTGCATGTCATAAATATTTTGTTGCGGGCACGTGGTACTATGTATGTGCATCGTGTAGTCATGGTATCATGACATGGGTATTCGTTGTGTTGTACCTTTTATATGTATATGTATTGTGTTGTGTTGAACACGAGGTGTAGGTGTATATGTTGTGTTGTACACTAGATGTAGATGTATGTATTGTGTTGTATTGTACACTAGATGTATGTGTATGTATTGTGTTGTACACTAGATGTAGGTGTATGTATTGTGTTGTGTTGTACACCGGGTGTGGGTGTATGTATTGTGTGGTGTTGTATACCTTGTGTGGATATATGTGTTGTGATGTATATTGTGTGTATGTGTACGTGATTGAAGAGAACCAAAGGAATTGGTTGCTTTTCAAGTGTGGCAACTGATCTGGTGTGTGTATAGAAAGAACAAAGGCAAAAGTAAGGATTGATGAAGGATAATAATATGTATTTTATAGCAGTTTTATTATGCATATGATCTATGATTGTGACTTATAATGGTTACATGTGATTTATGATTATGGTTTATGATGATTACATGTGATTCATGTTTTTGACCTATGATTGTTTTGTTTTGAGCTAACTAGATGTGACGTGTTTATACATGATGATTTGATCAAACAACCAGTTTGAATTGTTCTCACAGGAAGTAAACAATATTGCAAGTGTACCTTATTGAAAAGCTACCAATGAGGTATGATTTGTAGTTATTTCAATTTATTTTGTATCTAATGGAAGTTATGTGCTTGTTACAGTAAGCATGGAAATTCCCGGTTGGTGGTTGAAACTGATTGCAAGCAGTAGAAACAACAACAAAAGGAATTGTAACATGCAACAATATGTTGGTAAAGCATTTCAAAGGCACCACCATTGTGGGATAGTGGTACCCAATAGTGCCCATTGATTTTCATGAGCATGCTATGACTGATATGATGGTTTTGAGGAAGGTATATGCCTTAGTTTTTTGTATCTTCTGATGCGAGGAAGCCTTTCCAAGGGATGGACTACACAATATGGGGGTGCCAACGAAACTTGGAAGGTGTGTGACTGCACATAAGGGGGTGACCAGATTTCCCGAGGGTCTGTGTAGCATAGAAGGGAAGGTGGGGGATGGATTTTGTTTGGTCATTAACATTTCCAAGTGGAATCTTATGCACATTGGGAGTGTGACCTGGAACAATGAGATGGTAACTGGTCACTGACAGGACAACAACGTGAGATTGTAGTGTTGGACATTGGATGTAGACTTTGACTATGACAATGGATTTTGGAGTTCCTGGAAAGGAGGTGAATCCTGGTATTAGTTTCAGGGTGGAGGTGTGAGCTTTTGGGTTCCCTTATTGCTGATATGGGCATCATATCCTTTTATTTTTTGGTTGATAAAATTTGTAAATGTGTATATTATTGTAAATAATATATCGAATTGGTTTATAAAGCTCCATAGACAATATGGTTATTTTTTGTTTGAAGCAAATGTGGTTGTGATTGTAAATATCATAATGAGGTGTGTTATAAATCTCCAGTAAATGGTATTCTTTTAATGTTTTAGCATATGGTCATTATAAATAATGCAACGAGTTATGTTATTATTCTCCATGGGCAGCATGTTTTGTTTTCAACGATTTTCTGTTTTATAGATGTGATTGAACACCGAGGATGGTGTTCCCCCAAGGGGGAGGGTTATGTAACAACCATCGTAAAAATTTGTGTAAAAATATATAAGACCACAGTGGATGGGACACGTATTCCAAGTTGAACGGTGGAAAAAACATCCTAGCGGGTGTTCATTTTGGCTATTATGGCTAAAGTAAATTGTCAAAGGCAATGATAAAGGCTTTGGAAATGCATGAGGCATTAATTGGAATTTTATTTATTAAAATAATGGAAATTAGGAGAAAAGGGATGTGAAAGGTCATAGGCTGCATGTGAGGAGGAAAATGAAGGAAAATAATGGAAAATGAAGAAAATAGAGGCCTAATTAATAAAAAGGCTTCTGAGGATTAGTGGGAAAGACTTGGTCAGTCCATTTTTGGAGCTCTATCATTATTCTCTCTCTCTCTCTCTCTCACTCTTGGATACTTAGAGTTTTCTTGGATCACTCTTGGAGAGTGTGGATACTTGGTGATTTGCAACAATAAGGCAAAGGAAGAGTAGGAAAGTGCAGGTTGACATCAGGATCAACAGCTAAAACGATATTTGATTGCAGGTACCAACTTACATGTATGTTTTCCTCACTAGTTTTGGCATGCATGGTGTATGCATGTGGATTTTCCTGGCCTTGCCATTTTATTGGACAACCATGGTATTGTGGGTTTATTTCCACTGATTGTTTTCTCATTGGTTCTAATGATTCCTTTAGCTGTTAGGTTGAGTTATTAGTTCCTGGAGCCTTGGTTGGAAAAATTCTCTGGAGCATGGCAGACAACTATTGGGTTGAGTTACTAGTGTTGAAGCCTTAGTTGGAAAAACAATCTAGAGCCTTAGATGGGTTGAGTTACTAGTCCTAGAGCCTTAGTTGGACAAACAATTAGTAGCCTGAAAACAATTGGGGTTGAGTTACTAGTCCTGGAGCCTTGGTTGGAACAAACACTCTGGAGCCTTGGAGCAGTGTGGATAGAGACCAATCTGTGATGGTTCTGATGTCTGACCATGAGGTGGAATCACTGGTTGAGGGTTGAGGTGGTTTGGCTTATGGAGGCCATGGATTGATTGTGATTGATGTGTTTTATGAGATCCCACATTCATGCTTGGAATATGGCACAAGGGTGATTGGATGAAATGAGACTTGGCTTAGCCAATCTATGGTCGGATGGAACGTGGAAGTCCCATCTCTCGTTGGTTTTTACATCCAACAATGAAGAGCTCATTCCTCTAGTATTAGGTATGCAAATGTAATAGTTTATGTATGTATTTTAGTGTTGTTATATCCATTGTATTTCTATTGTTATTGTGCTGGTTATAAGCATGTATTCGATTAATGATGATGTATGGCTCTATCTATTTTTTTACTTGAAAATGAATACACAATGTATCTATGTTCAAATAGATTGTATTTTAGCTTATGATGTAGGGGAGAAATTCTTCTTAGCTATTATCAGATAAGTAAGAGACCCCCATGTTTAAATATGTTGTTTATACATGTAGATGCAATGTTTGTGACATGCTTGAATAAATTATTGGTGGGGGTGGGGAGGGGGGATCTATATGAGTTCCCAATGATGTGATTTCTTTTGTACCTTTGTTCTAATGTTTTTTATCATCTCTTAAAGTTTCATGAAGTTCTGAGAAGCGACCTGGGCTCTAGGGCTAAAAAGGTGGCACAAATCCCAGAGTTGCAAGCACAAAACTAAATTTTTGGGGCCTTGGCCGTGACCTTTCCTTGGCATGCCCATGGAAATAGGATTATAGTCGCTCCCTTTCCCTTAAATGTCTGTGGCTAAGGCTCAAAAGGGTAAAAATATGTTCCCCCTCAGGGTTCATGGGTCTGGGAGGTTGGGTTACCTCCTGTAGGTGTTGTTGATGCTATGTAAGGTCCGTTTTTCAGGTTTTTAACGATTCCACTTCCTTAAGGTAATCTAGGAGGTTGAATCTCATATTATTAGCCTCTCGTCGCATGTTTACCCCGGTTGGCCAGTTACTTGGGTAGATGTGAGAATAGGGTGTTATGATAACATAATCTAGTGCAGGAGGCTCACCACCAATCCACTAAAATTCGCAACCCATCTTACCATGTAATCTATCGAGACCACATCTCTATGTGTTTAGTTGAACCCTTTACTCCATGATCTAAAAAATCCAACTCCCTTTGAGCTACTTCACCACGCACACTTTGAATCGTTGGTCCTTCAAAGAAGCTCTGGGTCCATGCTTTTTTTCCACGATACTCATGTCTAGGATAAAATCTTAAATGACTTATGCTACCAAACCAAGTATCACAACGAGTCTACTTTTCATAACAAAATTATAAACAATAGTAAATATACTAGTGCAAAAAATATACACAAATTTTTACACAAATATGTTCAATAACCCAATATTCATTATATTAATCAAATTGACAATACAAAAATCTAGGGTTCCCATACTAGGGATAATGGCCCTCATATACCCATTAGTACTAGAATACAATATATAAGATACACTGACGGTCTAGTTGATGTAGTGCATAATCACACCACCTTTGTCATATCATGTGCACTACATGTCCTTCGCTTTCGTTCTGCAACACCTGCCTATATCAATGCTCCAACTACTTTAGGCCATTGAACTCGACTATCCAATATGCCCTCTAGACGATCATAAGTCCATCTACGACCAACCCATAGGGTCTTCACACTCACTAGCTAATCCTTCATCCTTTAAGGCCACAACACTTTGAGACTTCTTCCCATTTTTTCTCCTCAACTCTTTTGGGACTTATCTTCCCACTATAGTCTTCCTTCTCTACTCCAGTGAATACTAAAATAGGGCAGGAGGGTTTCCACGTATCATCATTGAATGTTACTTCTCCAACAATGAACACAGGCTTCTAATATGCTCCTAGTTGACCAAAACTTTAGCTCCAACAATTGTCACTCCTAGCATCCCTTAGATTCCATCCTAAGTTCTGCACTTAGGGCTCCATTTTGGCACTCTTACACTACCCTCCAACAGACCATAAATTCCCAACCACTATCCAAAGAATTGTCCTTCAAAACTGCTCAAACGACATCAAAATATAGCTTTGAATATCTGCACTTTTTTCTACAATAGAGGAGCTATTACACAAATCTAGGCTCCAATATACTATTGTAGATATTGCCCGCTAATTAAGGTATCCAAATCCTTAATTTACCCTTCATATAAGATGCTAACAAACTTCACAAAAAACCACCCAATGTGATCCAAATTTAGGATCCAACAACTAACAACAAATAAACCATACACATACCTTTTATGCTCATTGTTTTAGGTCTGCTCTTTTGTTGTTGACTTCGGCCTGGTTAGGGAAAGACACCAATCATATTCATCCCTATTCCACTATGAAAATGTCCTCCTAATAGATGTGACTGCCTTTTTATGAGGCTCTCCTCCAATTCACTGGTTGTTAGGGCTCTTTCTATTCCAATGTACAACCTTGCGATCCTCCTCTCAATTTTATATCATACATTGATCTCATTGAAGATTGAACTAATAGAGAATTATGCCCCCCAACCATTTAAGTTTAATCTCATGTAGCTTCAACAATAGGAGGTGTGGGTTCTCTTTTTGTATTCATGTGAAACTTAGGTCCTTAGCTCTCCCCGGTCTTATATTTAGGAGCTATAAATGAAGACATTCAAAGAGAAAATTTCAATCCTAAAAAATATATATATACTCAACTCCAAAAAAAGAATGAAAATCCCAAGAGAGAACACCATTAGACATCCAACAAAAAAAACAAAATGAAGAGGTAATTGAATCCTTAATAGTGCAATGAGAGAAAGTTTCTACACATTTATTTAGAGATCAACAAAATGAGGATGAAGGTTCAAGTCTAAAGATTAAAATATAAAATGTGTAATATTGGAGCTTGAATACTCAATGAAAAAGATATGAATCCTAGCTTCTCACTAAAGATGATCTCCCTGCGCACTTAATATTCTAGAAAATGCTATGGATAGGGGGGAAACACAACAATGATATTCTTTTTTTGGTTTCTAGTGCATAATAAACATATCATAGTATAAAGTCTACAAAATAGAGGAATTTATAGACCTTGTGCTTTGTGCAAAGAAAATGTGATGATTTTCATCCATCTATTGTTGTCTTATATGGGGTCACAAATAGATCTGGGGAATGACCTTCAATGACTTGTGAATGACGTTGAACCATCCAAATGATTGAAACAACTTCTGATCTCATGGAAAAAGTTATACCCATTAAAAGATAAACACAATTCACTCTTAGATAGAGCATGAATGTGTCTTACTAGCATTTCCTATCCTAGAATGTTTGTCTACCTAGAAACCAATATATCTTCCATTAGGTTCTTGTATCCACCAAGAATTGTACAAGCCATAAAATCTCTACAAGAAGAGGCTATCAAAGTCATGGTAAAGGAATTGTTTAGTGTTCAATGCATCTCATAATATCCTTGAGAGCTATCTTGGATAAGATCCATCAAGATGATCCAGATTAGTAGTTTGGAGCCTTCTCCATAATATCATTTAAAGGTCAATTAATGAGTTTGTTTGTCAGCATTAAGATTTGTTCTACCCCATATTTCAATCTTGGTGTTTTTTTATTTTAATGGACATGGGTGCATTTTTGTAACAAAAAAATAATCTAATAGTCTATGTGTGTGTGTATACATGCACACATAGAGCATGCAGACTAAGCCTAGAGCATGCATTTCAATGAAAGGATCTAAAATTACTGCAAATTTCTATTTTGTGATACTAAATTTAAAGTTGAAAATGTTGAAAAATATCATACATCCCTTCCATGAGATTATAGGAAAAATAAAATCCAAACTTCAATTGTATCTTCTATTTTTAAAGAACAAATACTTAGTATTTTTCCTCTTATAGCCTAATAGATTTCTCCTCATGTAAAGAATAAATGCATATTCAATTCAATTTGCATCTAGATAGAAGAATAAAGTCTCTAAAATTTATTATACTTTCAAGTAGGTTGTTTATCAAAACTAAGGGTGAAGTTCCTCATGTTGAAAATATCATTAAAGAAAATTTCATCCAACCATTTTTACACTATTAGAAAGACATTCAACATAATGGTGAATCACTAACCATGAAAGTCCTCGTAAAAATGCTATTGAAATTTGAATCATACTTCTCTAGATTTTAGAGTGTGGAACTATGATCCTTGAGAGAAGGTTTATTTCTCTCATCTTCCACTATCTTGTAATGACCATATGAAATTGCTAGAAAAGGGTTTAAGTTTGTTTATTATTTTTGCTAATAAAATTAGTAATTGTGTTTGTGTGTTGGTGAGAGAAAGAGAATTATTAAATTATTTTTCAATTCTAATCACTTAAAATCAACAAACAACCATTAACATAAATAGTCAAAGCACAAAAAAAATATATATTAACAACAAAGGAAAAAGAAAAAGAAAAAGAAACACAAAAATAAAAACACGTAAAAAAATTATTTAACAATTATATATCTATATTGTGCTTCTAAAATCACCATGCCTAAAATTTTTTTAATTATTTCCAAAAAAAAAACTAATAATATTAAAAAAAAAACAAAACCAAAACCACAAAACATATCTTCCACACAAACTCCCACTTGCAAAGAGACAATTCACAGCATACTTATAATAATTCAAACATCATAACAAATCTCATTTTTCAACTTTAGTTGCAACCATTATAAAAACCAAACAAATTAACATATACATTACTTCGAAAAAATAAATTTAAGTAAATTAAATAAAAAATTGTCTCTGACTGAACCCTATATTATCAATTTCCTTACATTCGCTAAACTTTATTTAAAGGTAACTTTTTAAAATTTAGGAAAAAAAAATTCAATAATTAATATATGTTTAAATTTAAATAATTTAACTTTAAAATTTAAAAATAACTTTTAAAATTTTGAAAAAATAATTTCAATAATTAATATATGTTTAAATTTAAATAATTTAAACTTTAAAATTTAAATGTACTTTTTAAAATTCAGAAAAAATATTTTAAAACTGATTAATTAAAATTTAAAATTTAAATGTATTTTAAATGTACTTTTTAAAACTGATTAATTAATTTAAGTTATATTTAAGTTTGGCAAATGTATTGAGAATGCAACACATTCCATTATTAAAGTTATTCTACATAGTTATTCTACATTTTTGAAAAGGAAGAATACCATATGACAAATTATTTTAGAAAAAATAAATCCGTATTAAAAAAGATGACATTGCTTTTTTGTGCCACTTTACCTTTCTCCATTATCGATTTTCAATCCAATCAATCGATATGTTTCATTGTTTTGTTTTTCTTGGTATCTTAAACCTATGAGATGAAATGTGTTCTTGATATAAAGATTTTAAATAAAAAATAAACATTATAAAATAAAAATATTGTTATATTATTAGTGTATTTTTTAATCAAAATACCATTAATTGATAATATTTACTTTGAACATAAATATTTTAAAATAATATTAAAATTTATACATTTATATATGTATTTATATAATTGCATATTAAATTAATTAAAATTACAATTAATCTATATTTATATTAAATTATATATATATAATAATTAGCCTCTTCTGTGTGAAGGCAAGGGCTTCTCTGTTACAATATCAATCATCTTAGCTTTCAGGTTTGAGACTAGTATCTACTGAACTGTAATGCTTGATGTCGTTTCTTTCACTTTTTAAGTTAGTAAGATAATCAAGAAGTTTATTATCAATAAACTTTTTGATTATCAAATATAGTGACATGTGGTTCAAATCTTATTGAGTATATGGCTTGTTGTGTCTTGGCTAGAAGAGTAGAGTTAATTGCTATTGTGTGGCTTTATAGTGGCAACGAATAAAATTTGATCCACCAGTGACCCATTATCCTAGATTTAAGTATAAATTTAAATTAAATTTAATGAAATTTTTAAGTATAGTTAAAATTTTATCATAATCATACATTTTTCATAAGCTCAAAAGAACAATATTTTGAATTACCAAATTTTAACATGGGAGAAAAACTTACTATTCAAGAAGTTTAATTTCTACCAAATAACAAGGTTAAAATTTGGAAAGTAGCCATTTAAATTTCTTCAAATGAAAATACAATTTTTTTTTTTTTTTTTTTTTTTTTTTTTTTTACAAGAACGGATATGAGTTTGTATTAAGAAGTGGGCAACTGCCTTCAAAGGTTACAATAAGTAGACTTAGCCTGTAGTCTTTCTACCCTGGTCTTCTCGTAGACCCCAAGTTTTGAGAATCTACAATTCTTACACGAGACTAAAGAGTCAATCTTTGTTATTTTTCCTAGTTTAAATACACACACAAACTGATGCAGAATGATGCAGAAAAAAATTTCAGAATTATGGAATAGAATCCCACGCCTCAGTTTCATCTACCAGAAGAGAGCCTTCCGGAAGGGAAACTGCCCTATTGGCTTCCAGATCTGCATCTTTATTATTTTCTCGTAGTACATGGAGGAAGCTTGCTGTACGAAAGGATTTCACCATGTTTCTAATTCTTAATACTGCTCTTGCCAGTCTAGATTGGGGTGGCTCGTTGGGCCTACACATCGCTGGGGAAGCAAGGCAACATAAGAACAAAAAAGAGTGGCAATTCAGAGGGAAGGAACAGGAATTATCAGATCTGCTCACCAAACAAGCCAGATATTGTTTATTTTTCGATGGGGCAGCGAAAGGCAACCCCGGTTGGGCGGGAGCAGGAGGAATTATAAAGAACAAAGAGGGCATAACTGTGACCAAGTATGCCTGGGGTCTTGGACATTCCACCAGCATTCAAGCTGAAGCCATGGCACTACTACAGGGGCTTAAGCAAGCAAAGAACATCGGCGCATCTGAATTAAGTGTTATTGGAGATTCTCAGTCAATCATCAAAATCCTAGTGGAGGTTTCCTCTCCGGAAAATACAATTTTTAAAATTATATAATTATATAATAATCTTTGCTTTTTTTATTAATAAAAAAACTCAAAAAATTAAATCTTTTATTAATATAAAAATTTTAATTATCTTTTTATACATTTAAATCAATTTGAAATAAAGCAACTTCTTAAAAACAAAATTGTGATGTTTAAAGTTTAAGGTTACAAACCCTAGCCAAACTTGACACTTACAACTCATAGTCATGGATCCCACACCCCACACATGCTCAATCCTGGACTCCTTACACCTTCAACTCACTTTGGCACATTACAATGGAGACTAATAAACCTATTTATAAACTTCTTTTCATCCAAATACTATTAATATAATACAATAAGCCACAAAACTAATTCCCTGAAACCATTAAATATAGACTACCATTCCTAAATCAAAATTAATCCTTACCCAAATTATATAAAATTTTACAATAAAAACAAAATTCCCAACTACATGAAATTTAAATTAAAAATAATTATCTATAATAATATATTAAAATTTAATTATAAATAATGGTCTAATTTTATTTAAATGTATATGCAATAATAGAATATGATCCCTACAAATCTGACTTCCTCCCTCCAAATCAAGAACAATGCCAAACCACTCCACCGCTTTTTATAAATTCGGGGTTTTGACGGTTCTAAAACAATATGTCACATCAGGGTACCAACTTTGTGAATACTACCGCGTTTTTTTAAACAAAATTGTCAAACCGCAGCATACCAGTACTTGTAAAAACTATAAACAGTCGGAAATAAATGGCAGACCGTGACTGACCTGTGAAATTCCAATTGCAGGGAAACGGCTGCTGAAGGCTTCCATTTGTTCTCTGCCCATATACGCCCCACCTACTATAACCTCCTTCACAGAACTCACATCGTATTTTTGGGTCAACGTGGGGCAACTTGGAGAGCCGAATGGCAATTGCAGGAACAGCCGGCAGGTGCGTTACTCTGTTTCTCTGAATGGCCATCAGCATTCCCTCATTGTAAATTTGGGCAAAATGACAACAATTGCCCCTATTGCCATGAGCCCACACACAAAAAGTATTGAAGCCATACATATGAAACAACGGAATGAAACACAGATACACGTCCTTGGATGACCCCATTAAAGTGCACAGGATGGAGGTCATAGCAATCAGATTTCTGTGAGTGGATACAACTCCTTTGCTCCGGCCTGTGGTGCCCGATGAATAGAGCACCACTGCTGGAGAATCCTGACAGATTTTCATTGGTGGTTTATTAGCTGGATCCGAGTTTAAAAGAATGGACAGAGAAGAGATCACAGGGGGGTCATATTTACCGGATTGTTCATGGGTTCCAATCATAACAATCCTTACATTCAAATTGTTGAACTTGTGGAGGAGTTGGGGAGTAGTGAATACAAGAGCAGGCATTGAATCCTCGATCTGTTTCTGCAGCTCTGAGGAAGTGTACAGCGGATTTGCAGTGCTCACGACTGCGCCGATTGACATTATCCCCATTGCGAGTGCAGGGAATTGCAGGAAATTAGGCGATACGATCAACACAATGTCTCCGTGATGGATGTCCAATTGATGCAATCCGGCTGCAACTGCCATTGCCGAGCGCCTGAGATGTGAATAGGTGATATGAGTTCCAGTAATGGCGTCCACAAGTGCCGTATGGTTTCCGGGGATCATGATGGTGAGGGATCTCTGCGGATCATGATGGTGAGGGATCTCTGCGGGCTTTCGCTTGCTGTAGAAGACGCCATTTGTGTTGCAGTAGCCACTCTCTGGATCGATCTCCATATTTTCCTACTTGGCTGCTGCTGTTATTCTAACCACTGGACTCGACTCTAATTTTAAGATTATGTGGATTTTGCTTCAAACCAAATGCTAAAAATCGATTGAAAACCAGCTTAAAAACACCCACGGATTGATTAAATAAAGAACTTAAACAACCGCCTCTATTTTTGACTATCCCTTAATTTCCTAGAGAAGCACGGATATATTATTATTATTATCTAAATTTTTTAGGTTAAGTCGGACATTAAATTGGTGAGATTCTTTGTTTGTGGAACAATACATACAGATTTCAGTGCTGCTAAATTTATCAAAACATATATATATATATATATATATCTTTTTATATTTAAGCCATAGTTTAAAAAACCCACAAAATAACCCAGAAGTTTCTACACAAATATGAAAAATTATAGCAGAAATTTTTGAAAATCTTGATTATAGTTGTCAAATTTCAGAATTTGGGGTACCCAGGAATTTTTGATGGTGCTGAATCCATTTCCACCATAAAAAAGAACTATTCAAACACTCCCAACTATCTGATTTTTAAAAAAAATTATTACTAGCTTCAGACAAAATATTGGTAAACAACTCTTATATTTAATTGATATTTTAACTCCAAATAGTTTTTGATATATTTCAAAATTATTTTGTTAGATATTAGCTTTTTATATTATTATAACTAGCATTTGCACCTTAGGGTGCAAAGGGCACACAGAAAGAGTTTTTTATTTTTATTTTTTATATGCAGAGTAGCAATGCAAATCTAACTGGAGATGCAGAAGTAAAGCTTCTAGTTATGAGGGATTCAAAGAAGCTTATATATTGGGCAACTGGAAGATGCAGAATTAAAAATTTAGCTTTAAATCCCATAGTGAATAGAGTTAGGAAGGTAAGAAGTTTGTTTGAAGTTATTTCTTTCATGGATATTTATTGAGAATCAAACATACAAGTAGACAAGCTGTCAAAATATGTTTGCAGAATAGGAGTTCAAAGAGAATCTGGACTTTGCTAGTCTGTCTCTGTTTTAATTTTTGTTGGATAGCTGTGTTGTTTCTAGTCTTGGATGAGTGGGTCTTTCCCATTAAATCAATCCTTGGTGTAAGTCTCCTAAAAGTATTTTGAAGTTTAAGAAAAGTATTGTGTAACCTTTGAAAGATTCATTAGTATTTTGTTTAGAATATTAATCAAGACCTGACAAGACTATAATGAGTAGTTCTAATACTTCCTCTGTTTGAACCTTTTATGGCCAGTATATCCTGGTTTCACTTTAGAAATATCAAATAAAAGAAAAAAAACACAAAACACTGCATCATAATCACAAAACAACAATGTGAAAACAACAAACTTAAGAGCACATTATCAATCTCAGGACCAAGACAAATGAAAAAAATCCTGTCACTCATTTAAAAAAAATACCAATTCCGGGGAAGTGCAAGAAAACAAATAATGTGCATACCTTGGAATCTTCAACCTATCTGTTATTTACTAATTCAAGATGGGGTCGCAATTTGGAATGATTAGATATCATCTCTTTGTATTTCTGCGAGAAGTAGATTATATAGTAGTGATTGTCAAAGACCTTGGTCATCACACCCACCCACTACTAATCATTCTCATGAGCATCAACTTGCTTATACATAATAAACTATTCTCTGTTCTGGAGAGCTTGGCCCCAAGCCTTAGGTGAAGGTTATCTACTTTCTGCCTCAGCTGTTTTTAGGTGAAGGTTATCTACTTTCTGCCTCGGCTGTTTTGTTATTCCTCATTTCTCACAATGTCCCTGTATGATTCCTACCCTTTTTTACAAGTATTTGATAAAACAAGACACCTCTGAACCCCTCTTCGACACTGCACACCTCTACCAGGGCACCATTGTTCAACTTGATTAGTCCTCCTTACTAAACATAACTACAATATTAAGGTGGCCTCCCCTTTTGCACAATCTTCTCACTCAATGCTTTAACATGTTGCAAAACCCATCAAATACGACTCATTCGTTCCTCCATGCAGTGATAATTAAGTCGTCATTCCTCTATGCAATGAAAGTCTTTTTGCTTGGAGGGTGCAATTAATTCTTAACCGCATTTTTAAGGCCAATTCATGGAGTTTCAGAGGGCACAATAGAACGCTCCGGCCCAAATGAGGTCGCGGATACAAAAGCTCAATCAACAGGCAGTCTGGCAAAGTTTCTTGTGGGTTCTCTCTTTTGCACAAATTTCTCTCTCATTGCTTCCATTACAAAACCTATCTTCATTCTGATCAAATACTAGTCATATCCTCATCCATGCAAGGAGAATTAAGCTGCCACTCCTTGAAACACGGTTAAAACACACAACAAATCAATGACGCTTATCATTGCATGATGAGTACAACAAATCAATCCCTGATTGTAGCAGTAAATTCTTGCCATTTTCAAGCAAATTCCCCACATGCAAATATCATGGAGAGACCTGCAGCAAGTTCTGTTCAGGGATTTTGTCATCTTGCATCTAACACGTCATGGGAGGGATTTTGATGAAGTTCTGTTCAGGGATTTTGCTGATTCAAGGAGCAGTCTCACTTAGTAGTGCCATCTAATGTTCCAGCCGACATTGCAGGGAAGGTCATCTTGCATCTAACACGTCATCAGTGAATGACGACAAATCCAGAACTGCATAATAAAACGCCTTCGGATGGTGAGGATGATGATGATGGTGGTGGTTCATGTACACTGAAACCAATCTTTATAACCTCTAAATTATAAATATTAATTTATAATAATTTAATAAAATAGCATTTTTTATTTTTAAAATTAAAAAAAAAAAAACTATATTTTTAAATTATTATATTTATTATAATTATTATAATTTCACCAAAATAATATTTTCCAATATAATATCATGATTTCACCCGAAATAATCTGATCAAATTTAATCATCCTAATTACTAAAAGAATATAATATCACAAAATTCCATATATATATATATATATATAAAGTTATCAAATTCAAATTGATATGGAAAGAATTTTATGATGTGAAATTAGATATGGAAAAGATTTAAAAGTATTTATTTTACATTGAAAGAAAAAATACAAAAATAATAAAAAATTAAATAACCATATAAATAAGTAATTAAAATTTTATTAATAAAACAATTAACTTAGTTGTTGATATTTTATTCACTTTTCAAGTAAAAATACTGAAATATAATTTTATAGAGATAAAACATCCAATGTAAGCTATGAGTAAAATATTACAACATGAATTAATATAAAATCGCTAAATACACATGTTATGTAATTTTTATAACATTCACAAATGCAATTTAAACAATTAAAAATTACATATTATTTTTTGCATTCTAAAATATGTTTCTAACAAAAGAAATTTGATTGGCTCATGTTAGATTTGTCAATACACATGTTATGTAATCTTTATAACATTAAAAAATGCAATTTAAAAAGTTAAAAATTACATATTATTTTTTGCACTTTAAAATATATTTGTAACAAAAGAAATTTGATCTCTCTCGGCTCATGTTAGATCTGTCAATACACATGTTATGTAATCTTTATAACATTAAAAAATGCAATTTAAAAAGTAAAAAATTACATATTATTTTTTGCACTCTAAAATATATTTGTAACAAAAGAAATTTGATCTCTCGGCTCATGTTAGATCCCTGTTTTAGATAGATCTATGCTAGAACTATTAGGAAAAAATGGCTCATGTTAGATCCGTGCTATAGATGTATCTATGCTAGAACTGTTAGAGAAAAATGGCTCATGTTAGATCCGTGCTTTAGATGTATCTATGCTAGCACTGTTAGGAAAAAATGAAAGACAAATTGCATCAAATTTATTGATATTGTATATCAAAGAAGCATCTAAATTGAGATCTTATATTATGAATAATAAAACTTAAATGCAATTTAAACAATTAAAAATTACATATTATTTTTTGCATTCTAAAATATGTTTCTAACAAAAGAAATTTGATTGGCTCATGCTATGCTAGAACTGTTAGAGAAAAATGGCTCATGTTAGATCCGTGCTTTAGATGTATCTATGCTAGCACTGTTAGGAAAAAATGAAAGACAAATTGCATCAAATTTATTGATATTGTATATCAAAGAAGCATCTAAATTGAGATCTTATATTATGAATAATAAAACTTAAAAGCAAAATCCTATCTAAAAACTGAAATCCTCAATATTAAAAATAAGCTTCAAGTAATCTCCACACACTAAAAATTTATGTTTGAATCATTAAATATATCTATGTAAACTTTGAAAATATATAAACATCTTCATTTTCAAAATGTAGAAAAAGACCTTTATTTGAATTCAATAACTTTATATTCAAAAATTAAAAAAAAAATTAAAAAAAATCGCTAAAATAATCATATTTACTTATTTTCAACATTGATTTTTCCAACATTTACCTTTTCTGTTTAATATGTTACAAACCCTTCTTATTTAAAATTGTGGGAAAAAAATAAAGACAAATTGAATCAAATTTATTAATATTGTAGATTAAAGAATCATATAAATTGAGATCTTAAAATTTTATATAAAAAATGAAATCCTCAATATTAAAAATAAACTTCAAGCGATCTCTACACACTAAAAAAAATTTATGTTTAAATCATTAAACAAATCTATGTAAACTTTGAAAATATAAAAACATCCAATATAAAAAATGACTTTTATTTGAATTCGATACCTTCATTGTTTTGCAGTGCACTACAACCTTGGTCATAGCCATAGTCGAAAGTAATTTTCAAGATGCCAAAAGCGTGTTTTAGATGTTTTTAACATTTTTTCAAATATAAAATTTACCTTTCTTTCCAATTTTGTAATATAAATGTTTTTCCTTTTACAACGTTTTAAATATAGAATTTGTCATTAACCAAATTAAATGTTTTTGGATTAATTTTTTTTAATGTAAAATTGGTCTTTTCTAATTTTATAATATAGAAGTTTCTCCTTTACCACGTTTTAAATATAAAATTTGTAATTAACCAAACCAAATTAAATATTTTTAATGTAAAATTAATCTTTCTTTTGAATTTTATAATATAGAAGTTTCTCCTTTTACAACGTTTTAAATATAGGATTTGTAATTAACCAAAAACTATAAAATTTGTCATTAACTAAAAATTGTGCCTAATTAATTGACAATTAATCTGTACCTAGTTAATTTACCAATAACATTCAAATCAAACTAATATTTTGGTCAATTCGCAGGCATTTGGTGCATTTGGTAACTATGCATTAAAATCAATTCGCTTAAATTTGGTAACTATGCATTAAATTAAGTGTGATCGCTGCATTTAATGATAACTAGTTGTTAACTAGTTAAATGACATTTTAATTATTTATTTAAAGAAAAGATGGGACAATTAATGTTTTGTTGGAAAAGTTATTTTTATTATTGTTAATTGTGAATAATAAAATTAGTTATGGAAAGTGATTCTATAAAAAGTAAAAAGGTTGATGGTAAATGTTTTCCAAGAACTGAAAGGTGGTTGGACAGTTGGGGACAGTTACCTACTCCTCTGGGGATAAGAGACTCATCCCACTGAGGAGTGGGGGTTTTGTTCATGGACTAAGGAGGGAGTAGAGAATTTCCTGAGCTAGTAGAGACTAGTGGAAATCACTCAGCAAATCCTAATTAAATTTCTAATAATGACTGGACTAGGAGTCTTGAGGTCACAGCAGAAAAATTCCACTGTCAACCCGTACTTTTCAGAAGTGGAGCACGAGGGCAAGAGGAGGACGTAATCACCTCTCTTGATGGTTGGGAGGACCACAGCTATAAACTACATAATCAGATAAGTATCTGTGTGATTCAGTGAATTACGCACTGCAATCTTAGAGAATTAAGCACTGCATTACTTTTACACTATGTACGCACAAGTGTTTACTTACTGGTGACAATAACAATAGTTATATGTTAGAAAAGTGCTAAAAGAGAATGATACCAATCTTTATTATTAATACCTCATCATGTATTTTATCACATGCTATATGAAATTTCGTATTGATAAACAATAGAGTGGACTATCGGTCGAGGGTATAGGGTGAAACTCTAACCCAGGACACGTTGTCCCTCAATCACAGTTACACACAGACAATAAGAAAAATGGTCCGGTCACCTAAAAGAAAACTACAGTCACAAGATTTAACTAACAATATTGCTTTAAACTATCAAGAAAATAGGAGAAAATATGTAACGGCTATCTAACTGCAAATACCATTACTGGGTACTTATGCATGAGTTTAAACCCTGAATAAAGAAAAAATCGGAACCCAAACATTTGTAGCGCAAAAAATTACATTAATGAAATGTAGAGGTCGGCTGAGAGCTCCGACTATAATCCAAGAGTTATACCATTGATAAATAGCATTTAGAAATCTGAAAGTTCTCATTACAAATATAATTATTCATAAGAGTAAGGAGAAATGATTTTTGTTTGAAATAGGGTAAGTCCAGGAAGGATTTCCCGAGATGCAAGACCAGAAGGTTTTATAGCTTGTTTAAACAAAACATAAAATAATCAAATTACACAAGAATAACTAAGTCTAAGAATAAAACACCGAGAATATAAAAAAAAAAGGGTCCGGAGGTAAAACCCTCATTTTCAATTGAGAAATAATACTGTGGTGTAAGATTACTTTGGTCTTTTCCAAACAATAAAAAACTCAGATAAGCCATGTAAATAGAGATTTCGACTCTCTCATGCCGGAAGGGTTTATGGAATTATTTCCAACAGCGCAGCAGACCGAGGGTGAGGCCTCTAAATCATCAAGCAAAGTAATCAAATACCTGTGTGAGTAGTAAGCTCCATTAGCCGAGCGAACCATATCTGAGAAACGAGTGTAGAGTAAGTTCGGTTTAAGTAGTTAGATACCTGCGGAGTTCAACAAGTCAAAAGAATAAATATTGTTTCTCAAATATAACATCCGTAGTGAATCTCAAGTAAAAACGAAGAGAAAACTTGAAATGGATAACTACTTGTCATAATAACTATCTAAAATAAAACTCTGAGCGCAGACCTGAGAAAGAAATAGTGACATGATTAGTGAGAAGCTTATGAGAAGATGAGGTAAAACCGAAATTCGGAGATAAGACCTGAATATTTAAATTAATTCAAATGACAAATGCTACCTTCCAGAGTGGGTGGGCGTCCGAAAATCTAGACAGAAGCTGTGTAATGAAGATGAAAAGAATAAGCCTCATCCCTCGAAGGTGAATCTCACGCCAGTGTAGCTGGTTGAGGTATAACTGAAACTGGGAAGAGCTTCATCCAACAAGATGTTTCCAAACATTGGAAGAAGTAGCGAATATAGAAATAAACTAACTTAGAAAACTACATAGTGGCATAAAGAAATAACCATGGACTATGCGGATTTGTAAACCAAGATTCTTAACTGAGTGAGTCTGCCGAGAGGGTTAAAAATGCCCATAGTCAGAGCTGACCTTCCACTTACACGAAGGTCTCTTGCAGAGACAGAGTGTTAGACCAGAGACAAAGGGTCGAGACCAAATGAGAGATTCCTTAGGGTTTCGCTGGATTAACATAGTCTTCCCGCCAGATAGAGGACTGAAGATCCCCAAAAGGATGGATGGGGCAGATTAAGGCAGGTGGCCTTGAATCCCGAGTAAAATCTACGGGCTATCGCCCAGCTGTGCAGGTAGCACATGGCGAAGTGAAGTGCATTAAATTAACTAGTATGTGACAGATCTAAAACCTACATACAAATTCCAATTTCGAGGTTTGGATCATAAGTTTGTTGATTTGGTAGATGGAAAACTATTAAGTGTCATTAAAGTCCATGGTGAACAAAACAATTACGCATATATAAACATCGAGACTATGGTATATGCGAATAAAATGAAAACTACATGTAAATGCAAAAGGTGTTAAGTCTAACATTACGTTTAATTAATAATCTCCAGGTTAAGTATTATTGAATATGGTAAGAACCTCTTATATTCCGATTAAAATAGAAGTAAGTATTTAATTATGGAGTGAAAAGTAATTTTTTTTTTGTATGGGTGTTACAAGTGGTATAAGAGCAACGTTCATACGCTAGGACCCTGCGGATCAACTAAAAATTTAAGATGTGTGTAAATTGATGTACAGAAAAGAAGCATAACAGGAAAACGTCATGAGAAGAGGGTCAACACAACAACCACCCCAGAATACTGGAGAACCCCAACACAACTAGTAGTGAGCCCTAATATGTGGGTTTAGCTGAGTGTGGATCAGCACCAGGAAACAAGTAGATTGCTGGAGGAACAGGAGCATCAAACCAACATATTATTGAACACAGTACATATGTTGAAGGAGGAAATGGTGCGGGCTCGTAGCGATAACGAGTGCTTGATGCAAGAGCAAGAAAAGATACTCAAGAGCCTGTCAGACAAGAAAAATCAAGGAATAGAACATCCCAGTGCTGATAGGGACATGAAAGAAGGTGATGAGCAACAAAAAAGAGACCACACTACTGACACAGTGGAAATAAGCCCATCCCAGTGAAGCAACAAGAAAAAAAACTATAATGAAGCAGAATTTGGCAATTTGTCGGATCAGCAAGAATTTAAGAAGCAAAAAGTGGAGCTTCAGGGAGAGTTTCGAAAAACAAAACCACCAACATTTGATGGTGAAGCTGAGGAAGTCGCAAAGGCTTGGTTGATAAACATGAAAAAATATTTTCAGGTGTACGAGTATAGCAACAACCTGAAGGCAATATTGGCCATATATCAGTTAAGAGAGAAGGCCACTCTGTGGTGGGAAGAAGTAAATAATGTTCGCAGCATTGAGGACCAAGATGTTACTTGGGAATCTCTCCAACAATACTTTAAAGACAAGTATTTAACAGAACCTTTCTACAATGAGAAATCTAAAGAATTTCACGACTTGAAGTTGGGACAGATGACTATGGACGAGTATATCACCAAGTTCACCTCCCTATTAAGATATGTTCCATACCTCCGAGATGAAAAGACTAAGGTACAAAGGTTTCTGAGCAGCTTGCTAACACATATGAAGGAGCGAATTGAATTTGTAAATCCCAGAACCATGGATGAAGCCATTCATAAGGCACAAATGTGCTATCAGCAGTCCAAGGCGAAAGGGGAGGTTGGAAAAAGTTGGCAGCCAAGGAAAGGACAGAAAAGCAGCTCAAACTTCAAAGGTGCCAAAAGCAATAACTTTAAGAATTCTACATGAGGTTCTGCCAGTAAACAATTTGGCAAAAATCATCAAAGAACCCGATGGTCAGCAAAAGATAAGCCTACATAGGCATCTAGCAAACCTAAGCAAGGACAGCTGACCAAACCACCTCTACAATGTTGGGGGTGTGGTGAGGCAAATTATTATAAAAAATTCCCACAGCGAGCGAGGAGTGAAACAGTTGCAAATTTGTAGGAGGCTTCTATATTAGGCGATGTGGCGCGAAACATTCCTCGTATCAACGCAATGTTGGAGGATCGACAAGAAGATTATCAACCAACAATGATTGAGTTGGAAGGTAAATTATTGTCTCAATATGTTTCTATTTTGGTAGACCCAGGTGCAAGTCTAAGTTAAGTTAGTCACAAAATAGTAGAAATTTGTAAATTAAAAGGGCAGAAATTCAAAAACCCTTGGGTGGTACAGCTAGCCACAGGAGCAAAAAGAAAGGTAATTGCCAAAATTCCAAACTGCACATTAGAAATTGCAGAACAACAGTTAAATGTGGACCTGAACATACTGTTATTAGGGTCCTATGATGTTTTGTTGGGCATGGTTTGGCTAGAAAAACATTGGACCTTAGTGGACTGCAAGGAAAAGATCATTTATTACAGAATGCAAGATGGAACACACAAGGAGATTTAGGAATCAAGAAGTCGCTACAGCTATGTCCGATTATAGCATCCCAAATGAATAAATGTATGAGGAAGGGATGCCAGATTTATGCTATTCAGGTGGGATATGCTAATTCCAAGGAAAAATCACCTATGATGGAAAACATACCAATGGTACAAGATTTTATGGATGTTTTTCCTGAAAATATCCATGGATTACCACGAAGGAGAGATATTGATTTCACCATAGAATTAGTTTCAGGAGCATCTCTTGTGTCAAGGGCTCCTTACAGAATGAGTGTTCTGAAGTTAACTAAATTAAAAATGTAATTACAGGAACTACTGGACAAAGGTTATATTCGTCCAAGTGTGTCCCCTTGGGGAGAACCAATGTTGTTCGTGAAAAAGAAGGACAGAACCATGCGAATGTGCATGGAATATAGACAACTCAACACGTTAAAAGTAAAAAATAAATATCATTTACCAAGAATTGATGATCTGTTCGATCAAGTGAAGGGGGCCACAATATTTTCTAAAATAGATTTAAGACCTGGATATCACCAAATATGAATCAAAGATGAAGACATTTGTAAGACTTCTTTCTGTACTAGGTACGGGCATTATGAATTTGTGGTGTTACCCTTTGGGTTAACAAATGCACCAACAATCTTTATGAGGTAAATGCATGGTATATTCCATCATTTCCTGGATAATTTTGTACTTATATTCATAGATGACATTTTAATCTATTCTAAAAACTAGGAAGAACATAAAGAACATTTAAGGATTGTGCTGGAAATGTTAAGAAAACACCAGCTATATGCTAAGTTCAGCAAATGTGATTTTTTCAAAATAGAAATACAGTACTTAGGACATGTTATCTCAGCAAAGATAATTTCTGTTAATCCAGAGAAAATCAAGACAATCATGGAATGGAGAGTTCCCCAAAATGTGGCAGATATCTGATCCTTTATGGGATTGGTTGGTTATTATCAAATATTCAATGAAGGATTTTCCAGAATTTCTTTTCCCATCACCTCATTACAGAGAAAAGGAAAAGTCTTTCAGTGGATTGTTGAGTGTCAGAACAACTTTAAGAGACTGAATCAATTATTGACCACTTCACTAGTGTTGAGGGTAGCTGACCCCAACAAATAATTTGAAGTATGTACAAACGCTAGTAAAGAGGGTGTTGGGGAAGTTTTATCTCAAGAAGACAAAGTAGTGGCATATGAGTCAAGAAAGTTGAAGGAATATGAATAAAGGTACTCAACCTATGATCTATAATTAACAACAATAGTACATGCACTCCGGGTATGTAGACACTACTTGCTGGGTAAAAGGTTTGTGCTAAAGACAGATCATAGCAGCTTGACTAATTATTTCAAACAAGTTGATTTAAACTCTAGACATGCAAGATGGAATGCCTTTCTAAGTGAGTTTGATATGGACATCCAGCACGTGAAAGGTAAGGAAAACTAGGTGGCTAATGCTTTAAGTAGTGTTGGGCCTCGCATATGCCCATGTTTTCATCATGAAACATCACTATTTATACCCTAAAACCCTAGGTTTTAGCCCGTGCTATAACCTAATTCTGTCACTTGCGGCCAAATACTCTCTGTGATTGACTATCATAAATTTCTTCACTTCTCTATGATTAAATATGATTTTATCATGCTTTACTAATGACGGTTTTGTTGAAGTACATTTATTACATGATTCCATCGTTGAAATCCCTCACAAGCCAGTTAAATATGGGAATGCCTAATTTGGGGCTTTGACACTTTTGGCGTGCTTTCAGAGAATCCGGGAGAGGTTATTATCAAAAATTATATTATGATACCTCTCCATAAGTTGGATTCCACCCATCTCATTCATATGGGTCTCTAGAAAGAAATTACCCAATTTTGCCAAATCTGTAAAAAAATTCTAAAATGCAAAATTGAGCCTCAATTCCGTGCCGAGGAAGGCGAAATAAGAAATTTGGGCACATGGGTTTTTGTTCTAGTATATAAAATTTACTAAATCTATAATTTTTTTTCCAAATTCCACATGGTTTTGGAGATATTAATGGGGGCTTGAGCCTAATTTATGTAAAATTCAGAAATTTCAAGCATTGTTAAAATCTCTCAAAATAGCCTTGTTTTGGATTTTTGGTCAAAGGCAGTTGAAACTAATATAGATCAGCACATCACAACTTGTATAATCAATTTCATTTTATCTCCATGGCTATGAATGGAGTGTTGTTGAGCAACAAAGCTTGGAATGGACAATGTAATTAGATTTAGATTTGTTAAGTAGCATAATGATCTTTTGATCTCATTTGCATAGATCTCTTCCTATTTGTAATTCTCAGGCTGTGATTATAAATCCTGCAATAGAGACATATAAAAGACATGGACATACAATGAGGATTGTAATTTGACTTTTCCATCAAACGTGAATATTGTAACTCTGTGATCCAGTAATTAAATTCGTGCTTTTAATCCGTCATGGCGTGTTGCTGATCAAATTCTGGATTGTTATGAATTCAATGAGTTCTTAAATCGGATGAGTTGAAGCGTAGTTCATATCTGTAAGTTTCCAAGCTGATTCCGGGTGTGGAAAGAGCCCACCACAATCCGGATCAGCTTCGTAGATGTAGCTAGAGGTAATTTGCAAGTATAGTTTGGTTAGTTTCTCAATTGCACAATTAATTGTTTTTTTTTTTAAGTCGATTTCATTTCTAGCATTTAATTCATGTTGCTATAGCAGAGATAATTCGTAGATATTGTTGATTTAAATTCCCAATTGCAGAATTTTTTTTTTTTTTTTAAATTGATTTTGTTTCTGGCTTTTGATTCATGTTGTTGTAATAGAAGGAACTCATAAATATCGTTTGATTTAAATTTATAACTGCAGAGTTCAATATTTTTGAAAATCGATTTGATTTTGGCTTGATTCACGTTTGCTGGAGTTTTCAAATATCGATGATTTAAATTACAAAGTTCATTGTCTTTGAAATCGATTTATGTTTTGGTTTGATTCAGTTGCTGTAGTGTATGGATATCAATTGATTTAAATACCGGATGGCAAAACCAATTGCTTTTAAAAATCGATCTTGAGAGATAGTTAATTCGTGTGCTGTAGTGACACAATATTCAATCCCCAAATTGCATGACTAGCACTATAGAAATCAATCTCAGCATTTGTGGAATGCTGTCATAGTGGACAATTGTGTATCTCCAGGATTTAATTGGAAATATCATTGTGAATATAATCAAGTCTGATCACTCCCATATACATTGCGTTTCACCCTCCACTTTGTCTGCATCGACCTAGATTGAGCTTTTCTCAAGAAATCGAGCTTGAATACATACCCCATCAGCCCTAGAGAAACGAATTGTTGTGTGAAAGACAAGCCTGGTTTGTATACATTTGATTAGATCCTTTGATGAGAACATTTGGCTGAAAGACGTATTGCTAGATTGACTCTAGTAGAAGAGCATAGCTCAAATTGCAAATAACATTTAATTGTTAACTGTTTTTGTGTGTTGAATGGTCCTGTGCATCAAGTAATCTGCATCTCATTTATGTGTGCATAGCTTAGATTGATGGCCATAGTTCAATTGTTGAAACAAATGGATGTCATTATTAAGTAAATGATTTTGATTGAATTCGATGCACTTGATTTGAAGAGGCAGAGTTTTGTTTACCTTAGAGTTTTGGCTTATCATTGCTTAAGACAAAATAGGAGTGTGAAGCTAGATTGATTGCAGAGTGATAGCTATAGGTTCTTTTTGGGTCTTAGCTGGCAAGTCACGAGGAGACCATGTGTTGATTATGTGGAAGAAAATAATTGATTCATATGGTAGATTTAAGCCAAGTTTTCTTCTTTTCTTTGGCATGATTAATTAGATGTTTGCAGTCTTGTTTTATCTTGCATAAGATTAGGGTCTGGAGTGGGAGGTCAAATATTGGTTGTAGCATTTGAGTTAAGTTTAATTAGCAATATTGCTTGGAGTAAGTGCATATTCCCTTAAGGACAAAATCTTAACTAGCAATATTTTCTGGATTGATGCTCGGAATTGTGTGTTAGGTACAAGATTTGCAATTCCATATCCATAAGAATAGCAGTGGCAAAGTGATTTAAACCCCTGCAACTTGGTTAGAAATAGATCATTCATTAAAAGTTGAAACATTTTATTGCAAGCTTCAAAGGATGGCTAGATGACTGCCATTGACAATTTATGTGAATGTGTCAAACTTGTAGTTTCGAGATTGAATCCATTTCCAATTTTGTGTCTTAATGAAACATCCATTGATTGAGTTAGGAACATTATCTTATTGCAGAAATTAAAGTGTTGATTGTTGTAGATTAGGGAATCAATTCATAGATTTACTTAGATTAGGTAATTCCTTTTAAGTGTGACCTCCATATATTAGAATTACGGTTTTTTTGAGATTTTCTTCAAGTAGTGAGTTATTCTTGTTGTTGATTTGTAATGTTTTTTATTTCAAACTTAATGTTTAGATAGGTAGAATAAATATTTCCAGTGTTCAAACTAGAATTTGCTGATCATTCCTATTTTCATGGAGAGATGAATTGATTTATTTTCAATAGTGTGTGTTTATAGATATTTTTGTGTGCCTCAATTCTCGAATCAAATAGCATAATGAATCATTAAAAATCTGACGTACAACCTGAATCAAAAAGTGCAGTGCAGCTCGTACTGTTTACGAGCCCGGATTGAAAAATTAAATATTAAGAGCTTTAATTCACCAATTAAAACTCTCAACATTTTGGTGTCGTTGCTAGGGAGTTGCAATTTTTTATTCAGGTAACTATTATCAGAGTTTCAGGATCTTGTAGGGCTATCAGAGGGCGGAGAGTGTATGGTAAGACGTGAGTGAATAGCCACGCATCCAATTTTGTGGGGTTGCTCCAAATTTTGACCGATCACTGCTTGTTCTTGAGTAAAGTAAAGGTAGATTTATTTCCAGTGCTAGTTTTCTTGCAATTAGCAGTTTTTAATTCATTTAGATCAAAAATTCAATATTTGAACAACAAAACATTATTGGGGTGATGTAAGAACCTATTTATGTACTAATCCATGTCACGGATAGGGAACATCAAATAGCACGATAAATTCAAGAATGACCAAGAGCTTGAATAATTTCCCTCGAAATACTTTCTCAAGTCCTAGCAGTAGCTGGGATATCTGCCTCTCAGGAAGAGTTCATCTTCACCACATTTAAGAAATTATTTCTCTCCACAGCTGGAAAAGGATTTGGAAGTCTCTCTTGATTCCTCTTGCCTATTTATCAAGGAGATTGATGCATCATATACCAAATCTGATGGGGAGCATCCAGCTGAACCTGAGATCGAAGAGATTTCACCATGCCCAGCAACAAGCCTTGTGTGCATTCCAGAGACCGATTATCCAAATTCTTCTGGCATGACAAAGGAGGTCATTCAGAATGGTCAAAATGAAGAAATGAGCCAATACCACCAGGATTACATCGAGCGTTGGTTCCAGGCCACAATCTAATCAAAATACCACTCTCATCTTCAAATACTCTTGGTACCATATCAATTGAAGCGATTGGTTTCTCATACTCTGGTATGTGTTGAAATTTATTCTTTCAAACTGAGTGTGAGTATATTTAGCATGATCTTACGAACATGGCTGCATTGGAAGTACTCCTACACTTGAAGGAGGCCTTCCTCTCTCTAGATTAGGGTAGGGTAGAAATGAATAAAATTGTTATATGAAATAAAATTGTTGTTATGGCATTACTCTTGAAATTGAAATTCCTAAGGCATCACCATTGAACTTTTTTTCATTATGCACTCTTATGGTAAGACTTGTCGGAAGCAATTCACTCTTAATACTTCATATTTTATAAAGTGACTCTGATTATTGGCCGAGATTATTCATTGCGTCAGTTAGGGGAATTGTTATTGTTATATTTCCCACTCATAAAGCTTAACATACTATCATCCAAGAATCTCTTTTAAGTTTCTCTTTGAAGGTATTTGATGAAAAGCCTCCTATGGTGGACCACTCCTATAAAACTCTAATGAGCTCTCATAAGAACCCTAGCATGACCTACTCAAGGAATATTCCAGTCATTATTTGAGTTATTTTCTTTTCTTGAGTCTTTAGGGTAGAAGGATCAACCAGTAAAGATTAGTAATTAAAAACGTTTCACACCATCCTGCACTCTTAAGGAGTAGATATGTCTCCCCAGTTATTAAGTAACCTCTAAGGTTAATCATAGTCAGAGTCTACAAAAATATTTAGGAGAGGATAGGAGGTCTCGTAATGAGTCGACCTACCACGATCATGAGACCTAACATGCATGAACTGCTCCTGGTCACCAAGCCAGAGTAATGGCTTTCAGCCCAAAAAGCTAGAATACAGGAGGTCTCATCACGAGCCGGCCTATTCATCCATGTTACTTCTTGTGAGTGGCACTTCCATCATCTGGTTACCAAGCCAAGACAGTGGCCTTTATCTAAAATTCAAATAAGCTAACTCTTAATCTATATCTAGTAAGTGGGACACAGACATTTTGTTAGGTTAAAAAGCATCCCTGTCGAGGCTATAGATGCCTGCTGGAGTAGCAGGGCCATGCCTGTGGTATCAAAGTTAATTCTACACTATGATTTACTTGGTTGTTTTTGTATTTTCCCTGAAGTCACTATCATATCTCTCTGAGAATGGCTTTAATATCCTTCAATAGTGTGCTTTGGAGTTCTATCTTTCAGAAATAATTTGGTTTTTTTATGGATGAGAGACCCTTAGTGTAGGTGATTCACTCTGCTTGAATAAGAGAAGCTTCAACTATATGCTTGGTTAATGTTAAGACAATCATCCTCGGAAGGTATCATTTTGTAATTTTTATTTTTCTCTACTTTCAATCCATTTTAAGGCCTTGGTTTTTAAATAAAGTCACTTTTACTTGTAATAATGAGGCTATTGAAAGTGAAGACATGCTTCTTTGGATTACCCTTGAGATGCTTTGTGAAAATTCGTATGGTTAATCATTTTAGGATGAAAGTATCTCTGCAGTAATAATGTTGTTAAGCATTCCTTTAGTAGCCCTAGCATTAGTTACTCTTTTGGAATAATAAAACTCAGCCTTAACGTTATTGGATCCTTGGTCACTACTTTTCCTATCTTATTGATGCAAAGGAAGACGACATCCAATGAAACTTACTTACATGCTCTCACAATTAGCCCTATGGTTCAAGTCAATGAAGCATGACTTTAATTTAGAAACCCTAGCCCTTGAGTCTTGGTCTCTGTCAGAGGTTTTTCTTGCATGAGGACATGCAAGATGATAGGTATGGTGGGGGAGAGATGTTAGGAAAAATGATGAGAATTGTCAGGTTTGATTCATATTTTCACCCTATGCTTACTCATGGTTCTCACTATCATTTTTCACAATTGTTGGGCTTGGAGCATGATCAGGTAAGTGTTCATTATTTAACCTATTTCCTTTATTTCGATAGTATTTGCATGAAAATAAATATTGTTGATGGTGCTTGTGTTTTTTTCAGGAATCCGTATGAAATCACACATGCATCAACATTTTCAGGATAACGTGGATATTGAGACTTTTTTCTTCTCTTTAGCAGATCATATCAGCAATCACATCAGCTTGAGCCATGCCATCATTTACTTCATCTTGCAGCACCAAGAACATCAAAAACAAGGGTAAAACTTGAGGTATAGGTAGCTTAATATTCTTTAATTGATTAAAAGATTTAATAAAGTTGTGATGACTAACCACCACATATTCCATATATTTGGTTTTCCATATACCTTCCATTTGCATGCTACTCTACGTCATAATCATAATGGTTCATGTAAAAAAAAGCAATAACTATAAGGCCTTCCCCTCCTATATTCACACATATTTTCAATTGAATCCAATAGAGGGTGAATTCATGGCTGTCTTTCATGAAGAAACCATTCATAAGCATTGGCCTCGCAAAAATAAAGCATGCAAGCACATGTTTTCCCATCTCCATTACCGCCTCATCTCATCTACCATTTCCATTGTCACCTATCATCCTATTCATCATTTTCCTCCTACCATATCTATTGTTTTTCCTCATTTGGTATCACTCTTAAAATCAAACCTATGGCAATCGAATCTTCATGCAGTGCTACTTCACAAGACCTAACCCTACCTAAAAGCCATCATGACATAAAAACCTAGATATGAGTAAATTCTTTGTTTGCATGAGGACATGAAAAACCTTAGGCATGGGGGGATGTTGGGCCTTGTATATGCCCATGTTTTCATCATGAAACATCACTATTTATACCCTAAAACCCTAGGATTTTAGCTTGTGCTATACCCTAATTCTGTTACTTGTGGCCAAATACTCTCTGTGGTTGAATATCATAAATTTCTTCACTTATCTATGATTAAAGATGATTTTTTCATGTTTTACTAATGACGGTTTTGTTGAAGTACATTTATTACAGGATTCCATCGTTGAATTCCTCACAAGCCAGTTAAATATGAGAATGCCTAATTTGGGGCTTTGGCACTTTTGGTGCGCTTCCGAAGAATCCGGGAGAGGTTATTATAAAAAATTATATTATGATATCTCTCCATAAGTTTGATTCCACCCATCTCATTCATATGGGTCTTAAGAAGGAAATTACCCATTTTTTCCAAATCTGTAAAAAATTCTAAAATGCTAAATTGCACCTCAATGTCCGTGCAGAGTAAGGTGAAATAAGAAATTTGGGCACATGAGTGTTTCTTCTATTATAGCCAATTTACTAACCCTATAATGGTTTTGCCAAATTCCGCACGGTTTTGGAGCTATTCAGGGGGGCTTGAGCCTAATTTATGTAAAATTTGGAAATTTCCAGCATTGTTGGAAATCTCCCAAAACAACCTTGTTTTGGATTTTTGGTCAAATTCAATTGAAACTAATATAGATCAGCACATCAAAGCTTGTAGAATCAATTTCATTTTATCTCCATGGATATGAATGGAGCGTTGTTGAGCAACAAAGCTTGGAATGGACAATGTAATTAGATTTAGATTTGTTAAGTAGCATAATGATATTTTGATTTGATCTGCATAGATCTCTTCCTATTTGTAATCCTCAAGCTATGATTATAAAGCATGCAACAGAGACATATAAAATACATGGACATACAGTGAGGATTGTAATTTGACTTTGCCATCACACTTGAATATTGTAACTCTGTGATCCAGTAATTAAATTCATGCTTTTAATCCATCATGGCGTGTTGCTGATAAAATTCTGGATTGTTATGAATTCAATGAGTTCTTGAATCAGATGAGTTGAAGCTTAGTTCATCTCTGTAAGTTTCCAAGCTGATTCCAGGTGTGGAAAGGGCCCACCACAATCCAGATTAGCTTCGTAGATGTAGCTAGAGGTAATTTGCAAGTATTGTTTGGTTAAATTCTCAATTGCACAATTAATTGTTTGTTTTTGAAAGTCGATTTCATTTCTAGCATTTAATTCAAGTTACTGTAGCAGAGATAATTCGTAGATATTGTTGATTTAAATTCCTGATTGTAGAATTATTTGTTTTTTTGAAAATCGATTTTGTTTCTAGCTTTTGATTCATGTTGCTGTAATAGAAGGAACTCATAAATATCGTTTGATTTAAATTATAATTGCAGAGTTCAGTATTTTTGAAAATCGATTTGATTTTGGCTTGATTCACATTTTTTGGAGTTTTCAAATATCGTTGATTTAAATCACAGAGTTCATTGTCTTTGAAATAGATTTATATTTTGGTTTGATTCAGTTGCTGTAGTGTATGGATATCAATTGATTTAAATACCGGATGGCAAAACCAATTGCTTTTAAAAATCAATCTTGAGAGCTAGTTAATTCGTGTGCTGTAGTGACACAATATTCAATCCCCAAATTACATGACTAGCACTATAGAAACCAATCTAAGCATCTGTGGAACACTGCCATAGTGGACAATTGTGTATCTCCAGGATTTAATTGGTAATATCATTGTGAATATAATCGAGTCTGATCGCTCCCATATACATTGTGTTTCACCCTCCACTTTGTCTACATCGACCTAGATTGAGCTTTGCTCAAGAAACCGAGCTTGAGTACGTACCCCATCAGCCCTAGAGAAACGAATTTTTGTGTGAAAGACAAGCCCAATTTGTATACATTTGATTCGATCCTTTGATGAGAACATTTGGCTGAAAGACGTATTGCTAGATCAACTCCAGTAGAAGAGAATAGCTCAAATTGCAAATAAGATTTAATGGTTAACTTTTTCTATGTGTTGAATGGTCCTATGCATTAAGTAATCTGCATCTCATTTATGTGTGCATAGCTTATATTGATGACCATAGTTCAATTGCTGAAACAGATGGATGTCACTATTAAGTAAATGATTTTGATTGAATTCGATGCACTTGGTTTGAAGAGGCAGAGTTTTGTTTACCTTAGAGTTTTGGCTTATCATTGCTTAAGACAAAATAGGAGTGTGAAGCTAGAATGATTGCAGAGTGATAGCTATAGGTTCTTTTTGGGTCTTAGCTGGCAAGTCATGAGGAGACTGTGTGTTGATCAGGTGGAAGAAAAGAAATGATTCATAGGGTAGATTTGAGCCAATTTTTCTTCATTTCTTTGGCATGATTAATTAGATGTCTGTAGTCTTGTTTTATCTTGCATAAGATTAGGGTATGGAGTGGGAGGTCAAAGATTGGTTGTAGCATTTGAGTTAAGTTGAATTAGCAAGATTGCTTGGAGTAAGTGCATATTCCCTTAAGGACATAATCTTAACAAGCAATATTTTATGGATTGATGCTCAGAATTGTGTGTTAGGTACAAGCTTTGCAATTCCATATCCATAAGAATAACAGTGGAAAAGTGATTTAAACCCCTGCAACTTGGTTAGAAAGAGATCATTCATTAAAAGTTGAAACATTTTATTGCAAGCTTCAGAGGATGGCTAGATGACTGCCAATGAAAATTTATGTGAATGTGTCAGACTTGTAGTTTCGAGATTGAATCCATTTCCAATTCTGTGTCTTAATGCAACATGCGTTGATTGAGTTAGGAACATTATCTTATTGCAAAAACTAAAGTGTTTTTTGTTGTAGATTAGGGAATCAATTCATAGATTTACTTATATTAGGTAATTCCTTTTAAGTTTGACCTCCAAAGATTATAATTATGGATTTTTTGAGATTTTCTTCAAGTAGTGAGTTATTTTTTTTGTTGATTGGTAATGGTTTTGATTTCAAACTTAATGTTTAGATAGGTAGAATAAAGATTTCCAGTGTTCAAACTAGAATTTACTGATCATTCCTATTTTCATGGAGAGATGAATTGATTTATTTTCAAGAGTGTGTGTTTATAGATATTTTTGTGTGCCTCAATTCTTGAATCAAATAGCATAAGGAATCATTAAAACTCTGACGTACAACCTGAATCAAGAAGAGCAATGCAGCTCATGTTTACGAGCCCAGATTGACATATTAAATATTAAGAGCTTTAATTCACCAATTAAAACTCTCAACAAGTAGAAAGTTGCATTGTGTTTATGAGATTTACTACAATCGGCTTGAATGTAAATTCTTAGATCAAGTAAAAGAAGCACAAAAAAAATATGGAATATCAATTCCTATGGCAGCAAATGGAAGATAACCGAAAGCAAGGAAATACTTCTGAATATGGAGTTGATAAAGATCAGATGCTCACCTTTAGAGGAAAGGTGTATGTACCAAATAGTGTGGACCTAAAGGAGCTAATAATGGATGAGTACCATCGTAGTAATTATGCGGGTCACCCAAGATACTAGAAAATTTTAATTGCTATTAGAAAAGTATATTTCTGATTTGGTATGTGTAAAAATATTGTTGAGTATCTAAATACATGTTTGGAGTGTTAGTAGGTTAAGGTGGAGGTACCTGAATGGAAGTGGGAGGTCATATCCCTGGACTTCATTACATGTTTACCGTGGTCAAAGAGGCATAATGACTCCACCATGGTGGTAGTTGACAGATTGAGTAATTCTACACATTTTATACGTGTATAGTCTACTTATAATACTGTACAGATACTGGACATATTTATGAGAGAAATTTTTAGGCTACACGGCATTTCGAAGACTGTTATCTCAGACATGGATGTAAAGTTTACCTCAACATTTTGGAAAACTCTGTTCATAGATCTGGGAACCCAAATCAACTTTAGCACTTCTTATCATCCCTAGACCGATGGTGAAACAGAGTGAGTAAACCAAGTTTTGGAAGACATGTTGCGCATGTACGTGATGCAACAACCAATTAAATGGGAAGACTACTTACATCTAGTTGCATTTGCCTACAATAATGGTTTTTAGGAATCCCTTAAGATGAGTCCTTTTGAAGCCCTATATGGGAGGCAGTGTGGCACACCCATAAATTGGAGCAGCCCCGAAACAAAACTCATGTTGGGACCATAAATGCTGGGTGAAATGGAATCATAAGTAAAGAAGATAAGACAAAATTTGAAGGTTGCACAAGATCGGCAGAAGAACTATGTAGATAAGAAGAGGACTTATCGGGAATTTGATGTGGGAGATCATGTGTATGTGAAGATCAAACCCAAGAAGAGTACCTTGCGGTGCACCTCTTGTGCCAAGTTGGCTTCCGGGTTCTATGGAACCTTCCAAATTTTGAAAAGGGTAGGACCTATAGCTTATTGGCTGGCTTTACCCAGTCACATCTGAGTACACAATGTGTTTCATCTGTCCTTCTTGAAGCGATATGTGCATGATTCGAAGCACATAATTCATTGGAAGAATATACCAGTAGGATAGAATTAAAAATTCTAACTTGAAATATGATTTCTTTTTTAGAGTTTGACAAGGAAATTTTTTGTTTGTAGGTAGAGCCAGATGGCGAGTTCCTGGTCGAGCCACAACACATACTTGACCAGAGAGAAATTATGCTCTAGAAGCGAGTCATCACCCAGGTTAAAGTGTAGAGGAAGCACTTCGGTCCGAATGAGGCTAATTAGGAGGACAAAGGATTTGTGCGCGAGGCTTACCCAGAGCTCTTCTCTGAGCTAGAGTGAAACATCGAGGACGGTGTTACTTCTAGGGGGGGAAGTTGTGACAACATGGAAAGTGATTCCATAAAAAGTAAAAAGGCTAATGGTAAATGTTTTCCAAGAACTGAAAGGTGGTTGGACAGTTGGGGACAGTTATCTACTCCTCTGGGGATAAGAGACTCATCCCAGTGAGGAGTGGGGGTTCTATTCATGAACTATGGAGGGAGTGGATAATTTCCTGAGCTGGTAGAGACCAGTGGAAATAACTCAGTAAATCCTGATTAAATTTTTGGTACTGACTGGACTAGGAGTCTTGAGGTCACAACAAAAAAATTCCACTGTCAACTCGTACCTTTCAGGAGTCGAGCACGAGGGCAAGAGGAGGACGTAATTGCCTCTCTTGATGGTTGGGAGGACCACAACTATAAACTGCATAATCATATAAGTATCTGTGCGATTCAGTGAATTACGCACTGCAATCTTAGAGAATTAAGCACTGCATTACTTTTACACTATGTATACACAGGTGTTTACTTACTAGTGACAGTAACAGTAGTTATATGTTAGAAAAGTGTTGAGAGAAAATGATACTAATCTTTATTATTAATACCTCATTATGTATTTTACCAGACAAGTATGAGTATTATAATTATGTGCATATCATTCATTGTGTTTAAAGTTTAGTATTTTTTATTGTCCAGAAAGATATGAAATATCTAAGTTTTAGTTTATACAGTAGCGGCTGTCTGGTGTAGGAAATGGGAAAACGAGATTTCAGTTATATATATATATATATATACACATTTCACAGTGAACCTCCTATACAACAAACAATAAACAAGTTGTTGGAATGAATTGTAACGCTGTGTAAATGAATGAAATTATATGTATATCATGTAAAGGTAAAAACACACATATACATGCTATATGAAATTTCTTATTGATAAACAATAGAGTGGACTGTCAGTCGAGGGTATAGGGTGAAACCCTAACCTAGGACACATCGTCCCTCAATCACAGTTACACACAGACAATAAGCAAGGTGGTCCGGTCACCTAAAAGAAAATTACAGTCACAAGATTTAACTAACAATATGGATTTAAACTATCAAGAAAATAGTAGAAAATCCGTAACTGCTATCTAACTCTGCAAATACCATTACTGAGTACTTATGCATGAGTTTAAACCCTGAATAAAGACAAACTCAAAATCCAAACATTTGTAGCGCAAAACATTACAGTAATGAAAAGTAGAGGTCGACCGAGAACTCGGACTGTAATCCAAGAGTTATACCATTGATAAATAGCATTTAGAAATCTGAAAGTTCTCATTACAAATATAATTATTCATAAGAGTAAGGAGAAATGCATTTTGTTTGAAATAGAGTAAGTCCAGGAAGGATTTCCCGAGATGCAAGACCAGAAGGTCTTACAGCATGTTTAAACAAAACATAAAATAATCGAATTACACAATAATAACTAAGTCTCAGAATAAAACACCAAGAATATAAAAAAAAGGGTCCGGAGGTAAAACCCTCATTTTCAACTGAGAATTAGCATTGTGGTGCAATATTACTTTGGTATTTTTCAAACAACAAAAAAACTCAGATAAGCCATGTAAATAGAGCTTTCGACTCTCTCATGCTGGAAGGGTTTATGGAATTATTTCCAACAGCACAACAGACCAAGGGCGAGGCCTCCAGATCATCAAGCAAAGTAATCAAATACCTGTGTGAGCAGTAAGCTCCATTAGCCGAGTGAACCATATATGAGAAACGATTGTAGAGTAAGTTCAGTTTGAGTAGTTAGATACCTGTGGAGTTCAACAAGACAAAAGAATAAATATTGGTTCTCAAATATAACATCCGTAGTGAATCTTAAGTAAAAACGAAGAGAAAACCCTAAATGGATAACTACTTGTCATAATAACTATCTCAAATAAAACTCCGAGCACAAACCTGAGAAAGAAATAGTGACAGGATTAGTGAGAAGCTTATGAGAAGATGAGGTAAAATCGAAATTCGGAGATAAGACCTGAATAGTTAAATTAATTCAAACAACAAATGCTACCTTCCAGAGTGGGTGGACATCCAAAAATCTAGACAGAAGTTAGGCCTCATCCCTTGAAGGTGAATCTCGCGCCAGTGTAGCTGGTTGAGGTATAACTGAAACTGGGAAGAGCTTCATCCAACAAGACGTTTCCAAACACTGGAGGAAGCCGCGAATACAGAAATAAGCTAACTTAGAAAAATACAGAGTGGCATAAAGAAACAACCATGGACTATGCGGATTTGTAAACCAGGATTCTTACCTGAGTGAGTCCGCCGAGAGGGTTAACACTGCCCATAGCCAGAGCCGACGCTCCACTTACACGAAGGTCTCTTGCAGAGACAGAGTGTTAGACCAGAGACAAAGAGCCGAGATGAAATGAGGGATTCCTTAGGGTTGCACTGGATTAACAGAGTCTTCCCGCCAGATAGAGGACTGAAGATCCCCTAAAGAATGGACAGGGTAGAATAAGGCAAGTGGCCTTGAATCTTGAGTAAAATTATGGGCTATTGCCCAGCTGTACAAGTAGCACATGGTGGAGTGAAGTGCATTAAATTAACTAGTATGTCACTGATCTAAAACCCGCATACAAATTCCAATTTCGAGGTTTGGATCATAAGTGTGTTGATTTGGTAGATGGCAAACTATTAAGTGTCATTAAAGTCCATGGTGAACAAAACAATTACACATATATAAACATCAAGACTATGGTACATACGAATAAAATGAAAACTATATGTAAATGCAAAAGGTGTTAACTCTAACATTACGTTTAATCAATTATCTCCAAATCAAGTATTATTGAATATGGTAAGAACCTCTTATATTCCGATTAAAGTAGAAGTAAGTATTTAATTATGGAGTGAAAAGTAATTTTTTTTTGGTATGAGTGTTACATTAGGCGTATTACTGCTGCTAAATATATATATTTAAATGGCGTCCCAAAATCTTAAGCATTTTCTTGTATGAAAAGCGTTGTGTAGGTTACAATATTGTTCGGAAAGTTATAGGTACTTTTTTCAAAAAATTTAACCAAGATTTAGTATTATGGAAAACAAGATAATCAAAATTTTAAAATTTAATATCGATAATTTAAATTTCTCAAAATTTCTTCTTATTTTTTATCAAATTCCCACCAAAAATTTTACTATTTTTTTTGGACAAAATTGTAACTTCAGTAATCTTGACTAGATTGTTAGAATATTGACAATAGTATATTTTGGTTTAATGGTTAAAATGGTGGCCTTGCCAATGGTAAAGAAGAATTGGAAAACCAATGTATAATCTATTAGCAACCATTTTTTCCCACACTACAGTTTCATTAATACGGTTGAGAAATATATATAGCCATTGTTAGATTTAACCAAATACAAATCTAAAGATGAACCTATACTGTCCAACAACATTAATAAAGCTATAACTTGAGGAAAATATGTATTGGTCCATTTGGTGGGCATGGCAGTCCAACCAACAGTATGAACATCCATCAACAATCCTTACTCCGACCAGGCCTGCAAATTTGACGTTCCATTATTTATAACATTTTTAACGTATTTGACTTTGGAGTACAATTTTGGAACGTCAAAAGTGACTGGTAAAAATAATTTGAAACAGTAAATTCCACCAGTAAGGATTTAAGTTGCTAGTTATAATTTTTAATGATCCATTTAAATTCTAATGAGTGATTTAGACAGAGTGAGTATTTAGACAATATATTTAGTTGCAGCACTTATTTTTTTGTTATTTTTCTGTAGATTCACTGGAATTACATTTATTTCTGGTCACTATGTTTTGGTAAATTGGTGGGAAATGAGATTTTTATAAAAACACAGGAATAGAGAGAAATTAGAGTAATGTCATTCTCTAATTATATATATTTCATGAAACTAATTTAGGTGTTACAGAGTTAAATTGGTGAGCTATTGTGTTTTGATTTTTTTTTTTTGAGTATAACTACTTGCAAGCCTATCTCATAGGCACATATATATATATAACTTAAAATAACAGGCACAGAAATGGAATAACCCTCATCAAATTTCCAGATAAAATAAATTTGAAATTCCAAACCTAACTCTGACTCAAACAAACACCATTTACCCAAGATTGAGTTGTAGTGTCCTGCTTCTCAAATCCAAGTGTAAACTGTGAAGTAGTTTCTGTATTGCAATAGGAAACTTAATTAATTAAAGTTGCTCTATTTAAAATTTAAAATTAAATTATCTTTTTAAAAAATATTCTCATTTATTTTTCTGACTTATTTTTCTGATTTAATTTATTTAAAATCCAAAAATCACACTGTTCTATGAAATGTCCAGCACAGGTCAGTGAATTTCAATTCTCATGAAAAACAATTTAATTTCCGTTGGAATTTGGGAATTAGAATTTCAATTATGATGGAAAACAATTTATATTGGACGTTCCGGGTTTAAATCAGGTTGGTCATTATGAATTCATTAAGAATTGTGTTCTCGAAATCTGGCCAGAAACAAATTCTTGTCACACGAGCTTTATAGAAAATGTAATAATCTCCCGAGCAACTTTTGGCATTTTTCTAAGTGGATTTTTTAAATTAATTTTATCCAATCTGAAATTAGACAAATCATAGTTTTATATTGATAATTTCAAGATAATTAGTGTTTGTATCATTATTATCATTTCTGGTAGGATTTGCATTGATATATATGGGGTAAATTTATCTAAAAAGAATTTAGATAAAATTGATTTCTATTACTATATCACATAATCATACATTTTATAAGTTAGATATAGTAAAATATCGAATTTTGTCTATCTCTTGAACTTTATCAAAATAGGCCAAATATATCCTTATAATTAAACCAAAATAAATAAAAATACAATTTATATAATTATATTTCCAACCACCGAATTTTTTTTTTTTCTAAGATTGATTAAATTCTCTTAGTGAAACATAATGTACATGGAGGCACATGTCTCTGCAGCTCAAGCCTGAATCAACGGCATAATTCGCAGAAAAACAACAAAAATGGGACTGCCCATGCAGGTGAAATCAGTCCAAGGAGAGTTTGGTTCACTGCCTCGCGTGAGGAAACCAATGTTATACAGACAAAACTTATGAATTGTTTGCTGACTGTGCCATACATAGATAACAAAATTTAACAGGACCTTGTGATCAAGGACCTTGATACTAAAAGCAATAGACTAGAAAAAATCTGAGAGTCTAGGTGTCATGAGGCGTAAGAGGAGTCTCTTCTACAATGAGACATCTGTATTCGTCGACGTCGGTGGCCTGCGAATCCTGAGTGGCAAGTGCTGCGTGCCAGGGCTCCATGGTCTCGCCATCTTTGCCCATGGCCTATTTTCTCTTCTTCTTGTCGTCCCTGTTATTTCTAGCGCTGTTGCTGTTGTTCGAGCGCGAATTGTGATTGCCTGAGTCAGGGTCACCCTTGACGTCCGCAGAGGAGTTGAAGTCACGGCGTGAGCGCTTCTACAAATTGGGCGGACGGAAGCTGAAAACCTTAGCGGGCTCCTCCCTGAAGGAAACTGAAATGGTGGCGATGACACGAGGACGGTCCAAGAAGCAGTGGAAATGGAATTGAGCAGAGCTAGAGGTCTACGGGGTGATAGAGGAGTCCAGACAGGGCGGAGGCAGTGGAAAGGTCACTATGGCAAAAGGCTGAGCCGAATGATGGGGTTGACCAACTAAGCGGCCGTGCCCACTGTGGGTAGCGGGATACCGGCCCAAGGAATGCTCCAAGGAAGAGGACGAAGAATCAGAATGGGGAGAGAGCGACGAACAAGTAGCGCGACCTCTACTGCTGCCACACCTGCATCGCATGCGATGCCTGAAACGAGGCATAGTGGTGCAGTAAAGGTGGAGGGTGCTCAGGGCTGAAGAAGAAGCATGGCGCCATAGAGACGGAAGCTTAGAGGTGGTGGTGAAACCAGAGGCAGCTGAGAAGTTCAAATGGCAGAGGACGCTCTGCGAGTAGTGATGGCCAGGGAGGAATTCAATACAACAACGAAGGCTACAGCGTCTCCCTGTTGGCGTGCAAGAGCTTGACTCCGCGACTTCAGGGGGGCAGTAGCTTCAGAGAGGTTGAGACAGGGGAGGCATATAACCAGGCGGACAAAAAACATAACCAGGCGGGAGAGGAAGGGTCTCCATTTTGAGGCGGAGGTAGCAACCTTGTCTTCTACAGCGAATTGAATGTTGATCTGGGTGATGGCTAGAGCACTTAAATGCTCATCGGTGGAGCTTGTGGGTGGCCATATGGCCATGCCACGCGCCAACCCAATAGCCCATCGTCGTAGAGCCCTCATAAATCACTCGCATCCGGGATCCAACCATTGAAATTACTAAAATTACAAAAATAAAAATAATAACCTTAAAAATAAAAACTCTCCGAAATAATTGAGGTCGAGACACTTCGGTCCCTCCATGCCATGCCGTGTTGTTTCAATATTCTTCAATATTTCCGAATTGCACTAAGTAATTGACAGACCAACGGATTCTCTACTTATTAAAAGAACGAAGTATGGTACATATCTACCTTATTCTCACGGTGCATTCATCCAATGGTAGAAATGTAACAGTTACACATTAATGACAGAACAAGGTATTGTTATGGGTCCCGAGGGTTGGTGATAGTTGATTTTAATGCTATTGTTATGGGTCCTTGTTATTGGGTCCTGAGGGTTGGTGATAGTTGATTTTAATGCTATTCTTATGGGCCTTGAGGGTTGGTGATAGTTGATTTTAATTATTTATAGCATTAAAGAAAAATTAATTTCATTAGCAGTAGTTTAACTGCTAATTAGCTTGTTTTTTTGTCTTGAAAATCATGGAAATGTAGTCAAGATTTTAATCAAATCTCACAAGTATTTTTGTAAATCCAGGTTATAGCTATCAAACTTCAAGATTTTGGGTGCCCTCGAGGTTTTTGATGATGTTGAATCCATTTCCACCATAAAAAGCATGATTCAAACACTGCTACTGCAAGATTTCTTAAAAAAAATTTGCCTAGATTCCAACCACTTTTGACCCTCCCGACTCCTTTGTCTCCTTAGACAACTCCATTTCATTATACTTTATTAACTATAAGTATTGATGATGACTTTTTGTTTTGTATATGAAAATTTTGATATATTTTTTACCAGTATAGATTTATCTTAATCAATTTAACAAGAGCCTAAAGGGTTCAAATCTTTTGAGGTGCAAACCCTTTTTATAGTGCAAAACTTAAAAGAATTACATCTCCAAAGAATGTATCTTTCTAGAGACTTATAGATGATTGTTAAGATAATCTCTCTCTCTCTCTCTCTCTCTCTCTCTCTCTCTATATATATATATATATTTTTTTTTTTCAATTTTTAAATTGCATTTTTGAATGCATAAATGAATTTAACTCCTTGAAAATCCCTTGAATACATGTAATAAATAGCTTAAACATTAAATTTCATTTTTGAATGCATAAATGGATTCGACTCCATGAAAATCACTTGAATACATGGAATAAAATAGCTTAAACATGTCCTATCCCTTGAATACATGCAATAAATAGCTTAAATGTTAAATTTCATTTTGTAATGCATAAATGTATTCAACCCCTTGAAAATCCCTTGAATACATGGAATAAAATAGCTTAAATATGCACTTTCAACAAATATTTTCTCCATTCAATATTTAATTCATGGTCAAAATTGATGCAAACCAGCTGCAATATGTCAAAATAACGCTGCGGAATGTGAGTTCTAAGACTTAATACATACATACATTACAAATCAACATCGGTGTTTTAAGCCTTCATATGCCCAAACCAATACATACACACTTTGCGCGATCAACAATGATGTCTTCATATAATACGCAGACTTCAACAATAATCCAAACCAACGCATAAACCAAACAAAAATGCATCTGCGCAGGAGTTATTTACCAAAGGTCCCACCGTCGCACACTGTATTCCCCACAACTTCACCTTGAAACGTTAAGGCTAAACCTTATACTCTGCGCGATGCGATGTTGCGCCGCATCGACAAGTGGCTTCGTTAACTTCACATTGCAAATCTTTTAATTTACCCTACGATGGCCCTTAGCGTTAATTTTTATAACTTGCGAGTTGCGATCGTCGCTTCAATCTCCACCGTTCGATCTCGGACGGATCCGATGGTTCGTGCTACACGAAATGTTAAGTGCTAAAATTTAATTTCTGCACGATGCGATGTTGTGCCATGTCGACACGTGGCTTCCCGCACTTCACATCGCAAACTTTTTAATTTACACTGCGATGACCCTTAGCGTTAATTATTATAACTTGTGATTTTCAATTGCCGCTACAATCTCCACCATTCGATCTCAGACGGATCTGATAGTTCACGCTACACCTTTGCCATGGCACTTCACATCGCAAAAAAAATCTTTTAACCCGCAAAGTGAGACTTAACCACTATTTTCTGCGAATTGAGATGTCGCTCTGACGGCTGTATGATCTCCCATCGTTGATTGGCTGGATCCAACGGTTCTGGAGCCAAGCCCTCAGATGGTTGTTTTACATTTAATTCTATTCCTCTGTTCTCTCCTTTCTATCTACAGATGGCAGAACCCCACAATGGTGGATTTGGTTTCATTTTATCCTTCTCCAAATCCCCATTTGGTTGTGAAACTGTCCTTTAATTTCCAAAACAATTTATTCAATTTATTCAACTAAATTCTCAACTAATTTTATTATGAAAATTACATTGGCTGAGTTAGCCCGAATTAAACTTAAACAAAATACTTTAAAAACAAAGAAAGACAAAGTATTTAAATGCTTAGGACTGCTTGCCCTCTTTCCAAGCCACCATGTGACGAAATTTGTCACATTACTGGCTCTACCTTAATGCTCCTGCATCAGGCTCCCGGGGTAAATTAAATTCATGGCTCCTATCCATGATTTCTTCAATAGAATACCCCACGCTTTGAATCTGGGCAGCATCCAACCAAGAACAGTCCTCCAGAGGATGGTCCTTCCATTTGACCAGATACTTTAGATATTCTTTGTTTCATGTTTTCTTGGCCACCTATGTGTCCAAAATCTGTTCTATCTCCAAAGGTTGTGTTGGAGGCATTTGTTTAATCCATGCTTTCTCTTCATCCTGGGTGTCCCTTGTTCATCTCTCTGAACTTTCTCCTTCATCAAAAATAGTATATGGGTACAAATATGCCACATTAAAGATGGGTGAGATTCCTACACCTGGAGGTAATTGCAACTCATAAGAATTTGCAGAAAACTTCCGAAGAATTCTACAAGGACCGATATTTTTCATCTTTAATTTATTATATTCGCCTTTAGGAAACCTCTCCTTGCGCAAATGTGCCAGTACCAAGTCTCCTACTTCAAATTGTACCTCCCGCCTTTTCAAATATGCTCGATGTTTATACTTTTGGCTATTGTCTTGTAGCTTCAGTTTGACATGTTCATGTAGATCGTTGACTGCTTTTGTGAAATCTTCGCCATTAGCAATCCTGCTTTCTAACTGACCCAAATCCCGCAACTCAAATACTCCACGTGGGTGAATTCCATATAGGATTTGGAAAGGAATTCTGCCCGTTCTTCTGTTGGGCGAGTCATTGTAAGAAAACTCCGCTTGTGCAAGCACATGATTCCACTGTCTGGAATTTTCACCAACCAGACTCCTCAGCAGATTTCCTAAGCTACTGTTCACAACTTCAGTTTGCCCATCTCATTGTGGATGGTAAGCAGAACTGAAATTTAGATCGGTGTCTAACTTCTTCCACAATCTTCGCCAAAAATGACCTGTGAACTTTACATCCCTGTCTAAGATGATGGACTTTGGCAAGCCATGTAATCTGACTATCTTTGTAGAAAACAAATGTGCTACATGTGTGGCATCACTTGTCTTTCTGCATGAAATGAAATGTGCCATTTTGGTGAAACGATCCACCACCACCACGATGGAATCGAATCCCCTCTGTGTCTTTGGTAGACCCAAGACAAAATCCAAACTGACTGAGTCCCATGGTCTCTTCGGATTTGGTAAGGGTGTATACAACCCTGCATTCTGACAGTGTCCCTTTGTATGTTGACACACTTTACATATGATTACGAACCTATGTACATCTCTTCACATTCTTGGCCAGTAGTAAAAGTGGCTCAGCTGATCCAAGGTCTCATCTATACCAAAATGTCTAGCCAAACCTCCACTGTGTTTTTCCTGGATTAAGTTCTCTCGCATAGAACATTATGGAATACACAACTGTTCTCCTTTGAGCATCAACCCCTCCTATAATTTATAATCCAACCATGGACTATTATCCCTCAATAGTGGGTTTTGGAAAGCTTCATAAGCTTCCTTAAAATTTGCATCCACTTCATACAAGTCTTTGAGATGCTCAAATCCAAATACTTGCACTGCACTTTCTTGAAAGAGAAAACTCCTCCTGCTCAACGCATCTACCACTTTGTTGGCTTGACCACTGATATGTTTCAAAACAAATGTGAAACTCTGCAAGTACTCCACCCACTTTGTGTGTTTATGATTCAACTTATGTTGTTGCATAATATATTTTAACGCAGAATTATCTGAAAAAAAACAAACTCATTAGCCAGCAATAATGTCTCCAATGCTTCAATGCTTGGATGACTGCATAAAATTCTTTGTCATAAGACGTATACTTTTGCCTACTCTCCTTTAAATTCTCGTTGAAATATGCTACACACTTATCTTCTTGGCTGAGTACTACACTAATGGTTGTTCCACTAGCATCACAACAAACTTGGAAAAGTTTGTTGAAGTCATGCAACTTTAGGATTGGTTTTTCTGTGATCTTCTTTTTCAAAAACTAAAAACTGCTCTCAACAAATTTTATCCAATCAAAAGGTTGATTTTCCTTCTTAATGGTATCCAACATAGGTGCACAAATTTGAGTTCTTAATAAATTTGTTGGTAGAAACTCGCCAATCCATGAAAACTTCTAACTTCAAAAAAACTCTTGGGAGATGGCCAGTTAACTATGGCTGCAACCTTCTCTGGATCCATCTTCAATTCATTCTCAGAAATTACAAAGCCTAGATAAATCAATTATTTCTTGCAAAAATAACATTTTTTCAAATTCATTAACAACTTATTCTGCTGTAATTTTTCTAGCACATACCTGACATGTCGTAAATGTTCTTTCTTTGTCTTGCTGAAAATAAGTATATCATCCAGATATACAATCAAAAACTTACCAATGAATTCCTTAAACATCTCATTCATCAAATGCATGAATTTGCTGGGTTCATTGCTTAATCCAAAAGGCATGACCAACCACTCGTACAAACCTTCATTGGTCTTGAAAGCTGTCTTCCATTCGTCACCTTCTCGAATCCCGATCTGGTGATAGCCGCTCTTCAAATCTATCTTTGAAAAGTACGCTACTCCACTCAGAAAATCCATCATATCATCCATCCGAGGTAAAGGAAACCTATACCTGATAGTTATTTTGTTTATCGCCCGAGAATCAATGCACATCTGCCATTCACCTCCTTTCTTGGGAGATAAAATGGTCGGAACAACATAAGGGCTCAAACTCTCTCGAACCAGTCCTTTATCCAACAAATCCTGTACTTGATTCCTGACTTCCTCATTGTCTTTCGGACTCATCCGGTAAGCAACCTTATTTGGAAAACTGGCTCCTGGAATAAAATCAATATGGTGACTAATGCTCCACTTCGGTGGTAATTTATCGGGTAGATCATCTACTACAATATCACTAAACTCTTGTAGGATGTCTTGTATTTCCACAGGAAAATAAATAATTTATGTATGCATTAATACTACTCTAGGCCTTCACACAACTGCATAATTCACTTCATTCTCTTCAATCTGTCGAAGAAACTCCTTCCCACCTATTGGCAATGTCTTTGTACCACTAGTTTCTGTAGTCTCTTCTTCTTTCATGGGAACTAGCGTATGCCTTATCCCATCCTTCACAAATCTATAACAATTTTTCTCCCCATCATGGACGTCCTTTCTATCATATTGCCAAGGTTTGTCCAGCAGAATATGGCACAATTCCATAGGCATAATATTGCAAGTTACCTTGTCTTTGTACTTGCCAATGTGAAACTCCACCTCGCACTGCTCATCAACCAACAGTTGGTGTCCTTTCTGCAACCAAGACACCTTATATGGAGTCAGATGTTTTGACTTCGTTAAACCCAATCTATCCACCATCTCAGTGGCTACTAGGTTATCATTGTTTCCACTATCTATAATCAATTTGTAGCATTTTCCATGTGATTTACACACAGTCTGGAAAAATTCTTTCCTCTATGTCAAGTTAGCCACCTCCTTGGTTGGTTTTATCAAAAACTTGTTCAACACCAAGGCTTATCCTATCTTAGGCACATTCTCCATTTATTGTGGTGTTGCCTCTGCTTCATCAGGTTGAGCAACATACGCTCCCCTATGTCCAGCTGATTCATTTTTCAGGACATTCAAAAGACCTGTGTCCCCATTTGTGACACCTATAACACTGGTAGTTATTTCCCCTACCTCTTCCATTGCCTCTTCCTCATTGGTATGGCCTTCCACCTCTGGTATTACCTTCCTTCTCAGTCTGTCCCGAAGTCTTCGAACTGCTACCTTCTTCATTACTGTCAGCAATTCTACCTTTGCCATAAGACTGTCCTCTTCCTCTTCCGGAACCACGTCCTCTTTTGAAATTCTTCTTCCTGGAAATATTCTCTTCCTCCTTCAAAGCACATTGGTATGCCTCCTTTATAGTTTTTGGGGAAATAATATTGATCTCATCCAAGATTTCCATCCAGAGACCATTTACAAATCTAGCTGTCTTCTCAGGGGTATCGTCGGTATACCCAGCCCTCAAGTTCAATTTATATAACTCTTATGTATATTCCTTCACAGTCATTGTCCTTTGTCTTAGGTTCTGCAATTGCTTGTAAAGGGAAATTTGGTAATCTTTGGGCAGGAACTTTCTCTTCATATTTGCAATCACCCTGTCCCAACTCTTAATCAAAGTTTTGTTCAGTCTTCTCCTCTCTACCTACACACTGTCCCACCACAGTGTGGCGTGTCCTTTCAACTTAGTGACAACAAACCTGATCTTTCTGTCCTCAATATTTTCCTCATATTCAAAGTATTTATCCAACTCACTTATCTAGTTCAATAGTGCTTCCATGGATAAACTGCCATCATAATTGGATAGTTCTGGTTTTGGCTTGCTGATAGCCATCAAAACATATCTCAGTGATCTGAGTTCTGGTGGATCATTCTCTTGCTCATCTGGTTGTGCCTCTGGCTACTCATCTTCACTGTCATCTCCATTTTCTAGGTCCCTACACCTTCCTACTTCTACTGCTGCTAAACATGCTGACAATACTCTAATCTATTCGTGCAGTCTTTCATCTTATGCTTCTCTTGCAGCTCTTCCTTGGCCTCTTCTCCCTGCTTCAACTCTTCACCGACCTCTTCTTCCTACTTCCATCCTTACTTAGGAAAAAAAATTCTCTGATACCAATTGATGCAGACCTACTATAATATGTCAAAATAACGTTGCGGAATGTGAGTTCTAAGACTTAATACATACATACATTACGAATCAACATTGGTGTTTTAAATCTTCATATGCTCAAACCCAATACATACACACTTTTCACGATCAACAGCGGATTCTTCATATGATACGTAGACTTCAACAATAATCCAAACCAACGCATAAACAAAAAAAAAATGCAATTGCGCGAGAGTTCTTTACCAGAGGTCCCACAGTCGCACTCCGCATTCCTTGCAACTTAACCTTGAAATGTTAAGGCTAAACCTTATACTATGTGTGATGCGATGTTGCGCCGCATCAACATGTGGCTTCCTTAACTTCGCATTGCAAATATTTTAATTTTCCCTACGATGGCCCTTACCCTTAATTGTTATAACTTGTGATTTGTGATCGTCGCTTCAATCTCCGTCGTTCGATCTCGGACGGATCCGATGGTTCGAGCTACACGAAACGTTAAGCGCTAAACTTTAATTTCTGCGTGATGCGATGTTGCGTTGCATCAACATGTGGTTTCCCGCACTTCGCGTCACAAACTTTTTGATTTACCCTGCGATGGCCCTTAACGTTAATTGTTATAACTTGCGACTTTCTATCGCCGCTCCAATCTCCACCATTTGATCTTGAACGGATCCGACGGTTCACGCTACACCTCTGCCACGGCACTTCTCTTTGCAAAAAAAATCTTTTAACCTGCGAAGTGAGAATTAACCACTATTTTCTGCGAATTGAGATGTCGCTCTAACTGTTGTATGATCTCCCATCGTTGATCGGTTGGATCCAACGGTTCTCGTCACGCCTGTAAGTCCGACTGATTTTTGGCATGTGGTTAATAGAATATGATTCAACAAAGAATAATGTAGGGGTTATAGACCCATCATGCCTGCAAATCCAATTAATATTTCTCGTTGTGCATCTTAAATACAAGTATTCAACTTCAATAAAGATTCAAATAATTAATTTAAAATAAGGAGCTCGATTAAGCACCAAAACACTTAGAAATTATTTGGAAAGGAAATGTTGTTTAAAAGACAGATTCTGATCAAACACAAAACACTTGGAAATAATTTGGAAAATAGAAAACACAGATCCAAGCCCTCAAATGGTTGGTTTTTACATTTACTTCTGCTACTCTATTCTCTCCTTTCTCTCTACGGATGGAAGAACCCCACAATGGTGGATTTGGTTTCATTTTATCCTTCTTCAAAATCCCCATTTGGTTGGGAAACTTTCCTTCAGTTTCCAAAATAGTTTATTCAATTTATTCAACTGAATTCTCAACTAATCCTAAATTAACCATTCTTTTATTATCCAAATTACATTGGCTGAGTTAGCCCAAATTAAACTTAAACAAATTACTTCAAAATAAAAGAAAGACAAAGTATTTAAATGCTTAGGACTGCTAGCCCTCTTTCCAAGCCACAACATGTGACCAACTTCGTCACATTGCTGGCTCTACCTTAATGCTCCTACATAAAAAATGTAAAATAATGATACTTTTTTTGTAACCTGGGTATGAATACATTTCCATCATCATGTCTAATATATAACCCCTATTGCGGGGAATTGAACTAGCGAGTTGACATCAAGGAGTGCCTAAAAAAGCACCTGATCACACCATCTATCCAAGACCTCTTGAGTTGACATCAAGGAGTGCCTAACAAAGCACCTGATCACGCCATCTATCCAAGATCTCGTGGACGTGCAATAATGATACTGTAAATGGTATAACAATAAGAATTTAAATTTTCAATTTCTTTACATAATATATAAACATATTATTATTATTATTATTTTAAAATATATAATTTATAATATGTAAATGGTTCACATTGAAATAATTAATTTGATAAGTATTGAGATATTTTATTTATGGATTTTATTTATTTTATTTTTAAATACATTTCAATATTAATTTTAATTTTTTTCACTTTCAATTAATTCTCTTTGCATATTGAAATATTTTATTGGGTTCATATTTTAAAGTTGATATTAAAATATATTACTTAACATGGATATTAAAATGGTTTATTTGCATATCCAATTTAAATATGAAAATATAAATAATATCAATTTTGTTTGCTTTTTTGTTTTGATTACTTTAAAAGAAATTTAAAATTTGATATAAAATTATCTTGTTTTATATGGACAGGGAAATATTTTATTTATAATGGGGAGTGAGAGTGAAATATTTTTACCATATCTCCTTCCCATTAGGTTGTAATATCGACAACCAATAAAAAAACGCATATAGAGTGAGGCTATATTTTGTAATACTTTTATGTAAAACTAACCAAATATGTATATTTGTTTTTATTTTGATTATAGACAACATTATTTTTTAATTTAAAAAATATTTTATTTTATTTTTAAAGGGGCACTTGTCAACTCCAAGTTGAGCAGGGAAGGAAGAATGAACTTTTGGGCTCAACAAGTGTATAACATTCCTTTGTAATTAGAAAGGGTGTTTGTGAGGATTATGCAGATAGATGAAGCACATCAAGCACATTTATCAATGATCTAAATCTAGTGATTTTTGAATGACCAAATGGCTAGTGGAAGTTGATGTCTTCTACTAAATGGTGGCTTAAGGATGACTGCAAATTTATATCTAGCACAGGTTGTAAGTCTTCTACTAAATTGTGGTTTAAGGATGACCATAAACAAAATCATGTCGATGGTCTGTGGCTCTAGCTAAAGTGATAACTCTATCATTCCAAAGTCGCAATAAGAAAAATGTAATTAGCATATTCATATGCTTTATCTTTAGTTGGGTATCAAGCTTTGTCCTTGTCTTATTTCTAACCTTGATCTACTCCTAAGGAATTTTGCATGTTTTCACCTCATGCCTATTTTTGGCACACCAGTTGTAATGAATATCAACCATCTTTATTATTTTACTATCTTCATCTTAAGAAGAGTCATTTTATTTATTCCTCCATTTTTTAGCAAGACACACAATTTCTCTAGTGGGTTGAGATGTCTTTTTTCTTCCAAAATTTTTCTCACAATCCACAACTTTTTTGGCCAAAGAGTCAAATGTGATGGACTTCATCTAGCCATTGGCCTGCCTACTTTGTAACACCCCGTTTAATTTTAATTTTATTTTCAAAAGAATTTTATAAAAGTAGATTTGAATTTGTTATTGAAAAGAGATTAATGAATATGATTATTCGTTAGTAAAACTTGAGTTCTAATTCATGAATAAAATTGCATTGAGTAATTGATTAACTGATTGGTAAAAGAATTCCAAGATTCCAGAGTAAAAAGGAAGAGGTCGTTTCTCTTACAGTTACCTTTACCAAGAGGATAAAAATGAAATCTTGGGAAGGGGAAGGGGTTCTGTTCATGAAAGAAAAAAAGGGTTAACAACAGATTTTTGTAAAGAAGAGTTGTCCAGAGCTGGTTTAATACTCGTGGAGCTTTGTAACCCGAAGGGAGTGTAGGTTGGACAAATGTCTTGAGGTTTAACATCTGAAAAATAAATGCTACCTTAGACTTTGGTGCGGAGCACGGAGGGAGAAGAGGACGTGATCGTCTCTCTCATGGTTGGGTGGCACCATCAGTTATTAGGGAATACAAAGATAAGTATTTAAGTTTACTGGTTAATTTATAGGTAATGATAACAATTATGTGCTTAAAATTCTGTGCTTAATGTATTACTGAAATAAAGAGGGATAACTGTACTAGTATTTTAAATTATCTTTGTTAGATAGAAATAACACTGGCATTCTAATTATTTCAAAAAGATGCAATAAAACTGGAACTAGATAAAGGAACAAAAAATTATATGACAAGGCTAAAGAGAAAATATGGTATAGATACTCTTGTTGTTTAAACACTACAAACCGGTACAACTCTAAACTCTGCGTAGACAAAAAAGCATATAAGGTACAAAAAATAGAGAAATATCATTGAATAAAACATTGTTAAGTCTAGGAGAGTGACATGTCCATACATTGTCAAGTTTCTATATATTAATTGAATAAATGAATTGAAAAAATGACTAAAATGAATTGCACAGGAAAAATATCGAGAGTAGAAAAGAGAAATGAGTTTTACGCATACTGTAGCTATATAAATATTTTTACATTCCTAATATTCTGTGTAAAGAAATATTAAGGCTCAAAGGTTTAGAAGCCAAGCTCCATGGTAAACAGAGCAAGGATCCAGGTCCTCTGGCCACTTATTCTTGGAGTACATAACGAACCAACTTTAGCAAAGAAAGAAAAAATTTATGATGCTTAAATAACTATAAATTTCGAAAAACACATTGACCTAGAAACTCAGATATCGACTCATAGAATCAAAATCTATCATGAGACTATATATTAGAAAACGCAAAACCGAGAATGCAAACTTCTCAGAACAACTGTGTTGGGAATTTGGCTAGCAGGGTATTTACAACAGAAATTAATAGTGCAAGGATACACATATATAAATCAACCGCAGAAATGTTTAGGGTTCACAAAAAATGTCTAGAGGAATAGTCCTTAAAATAAATTTATACATAGGAAAAACAGAAATGTAATATACAGTTATCCTCATATTCCAAATGGAATGATTGTGATGAGGAATTAATATTATAACTTAATTTTCTATACCAAAACCCTTCACATTTAGAGGGGAGCTTGAAGATCACTCATGCAAGGAGATTCAGGGCCAGCTTCTGGAACTTATACAAGTAAAGGGTTCTACCCTCAGTAACCCTCAAGAAATTCATTTGAAAATAACGTGAATGAAAGAGATGGGGTCATCTTACCTGTTGTGGCCACCCATGGAAATGCATTGCAGAACTCGAGAAGACTTCCCATTTTGCCAAGACCCTGACAATCAGCCATAACTTGTAAAAAAATAAAAACAAGAGTCGGAGAGGAAATTTAATAGACAAAGAAATCCTTATAAGGCTCATTGCAAATAACATACATTAATAGGAGGAACCACGCCATTACCTGAATTCCCGTTCTTAGCGTGCTTGGAAGATTGCATCCTACGACTTGTTCGGAGGAAGGGGAAAATGAAATAATGGCTGGACAAGAAACCTTCAACCATAATGGGTTTTCCATCCTAGATAATATTAACCGAGAAGCGTAGGGAATTAAAAGATATTTTCCTCGCAAAAGAAATAAATTGAGCATGCTCTCCATAATTTGAGCGAAACTGAACAACAAAAGGCCTTTGAAAACGTTACTTTCCTGTTTCAGAGAGCATTATGAGAGAAATGACAAGAAGATAGTATGTAAAGAAGAACTAAAACAATGCTACATGGCTAAACGATTCAATGTTGCAAATGCAAACCAGAATTCTAGAGCAAATGACATTTACCCGAGACTAAGTAGGACTGCAAGAAACCCACGTTCAATGTTGAGAGAAGAGCACCTTATTTTTCGGGGAAAGGACTCTAAAGGGTGAAACAGTTACAGAGCAAAGCCACAATAGTGTAGAGAGAAAATCAACTTGGTGTGCGGCGATTAGGTTCAGGTAGTTACCCTAAACCCACCCACGTAATCACCCACCGTTGGATCTAGGTTTTAGCAGATCAACGGATAACACATTTACCAACAAATCAATAGTAGATGACAACTGCCAAGCAACTAGATGGATCATGTCTTCATTATGAAGAGATTTCACAAATAATAAATTATTCATAGAACTCAAATCCTGAACGTTATATGTGCACGTGTGGATGATCACCAAACTATTGAGTTATAATGTATAGCATATCATTGATATTGTTATTGCCTAAATCTACCTCAGGCTGATTTTAGGCTAGGTATATATGTAAGAGAGTTTCATTTGATTTTGAGGGTGTTTGTTGGATCAAAGGGAAGGGAAAATTTTGGGTACGGGAATGAGAAGTTTTGCAGGGATTTGAATGGGGCAAGGTAGGCAACTGTTTTGATGTTTCAATTTTGAATGAAATGGATAGCTCAGACCGGTGAGGGGTTGAAGAGGGAAAGAAAATTTCAAGAATCCTCTTCAGACAGTTGAAAAAATAGAAAATTAAACAAAACTCAAGGTAGAGCACTGCAAATCTAATGAATTCCACCTTTATACTTGTTTGTTTAACTTAAGAAGAAATAAGAAGGAAGATGATACACATGAAACATCAGTAAACTTACAATCACAGAAAGAAAGACATCATCAAAACAAAGAGCCACATGAATCCCAAGGAGTGTTGCAAACCCTGGTCTATTCCTTTGCCAAAATTCAGAGATGAAATGTACAATGAAGCTCAAAGCAGTCACAAGTGTCCAACCCTGAAAATGACTGAAAAAATACAAGATATAGACAAGCATAACTCATCCCCATGCCTCTAGGGGTCGAGATCAATAGTTTAATAGCTGTTTCAACAAGATCTAAACTAAGAACTAGAAAATAGGTAGTGGAACAACTTGCCTCTATAAGATAGGAAACTGATTCATTCAGTTACAATTCACCTTTTGATGAATGAATCTACTTCCATGAGTAAAAATTTGCCAAAATTACATCAAGAGCCATGAAATTACATCAAATTACATCAAGATTTTTACATGTGGAAGTAAGAAAGTCCAACTGGCCAAAACTAGGCGAAAAACAGAGTTACTGAGTGAAAAATGAGCCAAAATCCCCAATGCGCCGCGCCTGAAATCTCTATGCGTTGCGCCAGTTTGGAGCCAGTTTTGAAGGCCTTCCCGGTGGCCAAATTGAGCGCAGGATAGATCGTTGGAAAGCTCTGCCTGTCTACTTTCCAATCCAAGTGGAATTTATGAATTTGATTGCTAGAGTCCATCACCATCAAGAGCTGGCTCGTTTGTTTGTGTTGCATTTACATGATGGTCAAGTCACCCTTGCCGGTGTAACATTCACTTTAACACCTGAAACTATCTCTCAAGCAACCGGAATACCAAATGTTGGAGAACAATGGAACAAAAGGAAGCAGGTTGACAGGGTACACTATGAGCCATATATCAAACCCAGCTTTGTGAGACAACTCAGCAGAGTGTTTCCTTTCCGGTTCCTAAAGGATTCCTATGCTCCTCTGATGAAACTTATCATCAAATATTTCAGTTGTGAAGGCTGGTTTTCACGTCTTTATGCCTATCATATCAGGTTGCTGATGCATTTCACCAGGGTGAGGATTATGAACCTCCCTTATTTCATGTGTTGAAATATTGAGAATATGACCACTCTCGTGCAAAGGAAAACTCCTGAGCAGCAGTACAACATTATCTATCACTTTGCACTCATCAAGACTGTGGTTATGCATCAGCTCGGCTTGCAGGGTATTTCATGGGAGCATTTCATTTCTAATGATTTCTTCACAGCTCCTCAGGTACCTTCGGAGGTTGTTCATGAGGCAGGTGAACCTTCATATCAGCATGAGGGTCAGGAGACAGAGACTGCTAGTGTGCCAGTGTATGTCACTTATCAGAGAGGCACTAGAGGGTTATTTGTAGCAGCCAGGCGAGTATTATCTCCACCCGGGGTGGAAGGGGTCTCGCTTCTGTCATCAGCAGCACAGGTACAGGTACAAGACAAGGGTAAGAAGCCCATGTAGGATGAGGGGCCTTTAGGAGGCCAGGATACAGATTTCATACTCATTGATGAGGATTTGGGCTCTCCTAGCTGCTCAAAGCTGAGAGAGGTTGTTCAGGAGTAGAAGGCGGAAATAAACACTTTGACCGTCAAGTTGCAAAGAGCCCAATGGATTATCAATTACCTTGAGCAGTGAAACAAACAATTGGAAGATCAGCAAGTTATCATGGAGTTGCAAAATATACGTGAGAACCGGCAAGTTGCCCAAAGGAGCCAAACCGAGATGACATCCATTAAGCAAGAGATTGAGGCTGATCGAGAAACTTGGCTCGAAAGGGTCAATATTAATTTGGAGAAGCTATTGGAGAAGGACAAAAAGGAAAATAACATGTTGAGGCACATGAAGAATCATTATTGGGCGAGAAATCATGTTTGCAAGGCACAAATCAAGATTCTGAAGGTAAAGTTAAAGAGGGCATTAAGGCGTCGAAAAAGGCATGATAGACTCCAAATTTTGGCCGAAGCTTCCTTGGCCCAGCATAGTGCATGATGGTAGGCACTTAGCCCAAATTTCAAGAAATTTGGGACACATTTTGTCAATTTTTATTTTTTTGGCCTAAACACAGATTTTTCTACCCGATGCATCGCACCACTTGGTGCACGCTTATGATTGGGAGCTCCTCTTGGGGAAAAAATTGTATTTTTGGATTTTTTATGAAAATTTATGCATGCCTACCCATTTCCCAGATATTTTGACAAGTTTTGGGCCTCCAGAAGTGTCAAAAACACCCTAAAAATGACCTTTCTGCCCCTTTTTGGACACACAAGAAGCAGTGTTGGTAAAACTCATTTTTGGAGGGGAAAATGGCAACTAAATTCAGAAATTCCACTTGGATTGGAAAGTAGTCAGGAAGAGATTTCCAACGAGCTATCATGCCCTCAATTTGGACACCGAGAAGGCCTTCAAAACTGGCTCCAAACTAGCACGATGCATGGAGATTTCAGGCGCGACGCATAGAGATTTCAGGCGCGGCGCATTGGGGATTTTAGCACATTTTTCACTCAGTGACTCTGTTTTTCGCCTAGTTTTGGCCAGTTTGACTTTAGTACTTCCACATGTAAAAATCTTGATGTAATTTTGGCAAATTTTTACTCATGGAAGTAGATTCATTCATCAAAAGGTGAATTGTAAATGAATGAATCAGTTTCCTATCTTATAGAGGAAAGCTGTTCCACTGCCTATTTTCCAGTTCTTAGTTTAGATCTTGTTGAAACAACTCCTAAACTAGTGAGCTCGACCCCTAGAGGCATGGGGATGAGTTATGATTGTCTATATCTTGTAGTTTTTCAGTCATTTTCAGGGTTGTACAGTTGGGATTGCTTTGAGCTTCATTGTACATTTCATCTCTGCATTTTGGCAAAGGAATAGACCAGGGTTTGCAGCATTCCTTGGGATTCATGTGGCTCTTTGTTTTGATGATGTATTTCTCTCTGTGATTGTAAGTTTACTGATTTTTCATGTGTATCATCTTCCTTCTTATTTCTTCTTAAGTTAAAAAAATAAGTATAAAGGTGGAATTCATTAGATTTGTAGTGCTCTACCTTGAGTTTTGTTTAATTTTCTATGTTTTCAATTGTCTGAAGAGGATTCTTGAAAGCCTCTTGCCCTCTTCAACTCCTCACCGATCTAAGCTATACATTTCATTCAAATTTGAAGTGTAAAAACAATTGCCTACCTTGCCCCATTTATATCTCTGCAAAAACTAGGTCTCATTCCCCAGACCCAAAATCTTCCCTTCCCTTTGATCCAACAAACACCTTCAAAATCAAATCAAACTCCTTTACATATATACCTAGCCTAAAATCAGCCTTTATTCAAGTCATCTCAAGCCTCACTGATCGTATTTTGCTGAGATTGACCAGGAGAGAGCCCTCTCCCGATCTGGTAGGGCTAGCTACCAGATTAAGCGTGGTTTGATGTTACCTTAGACTCTGCCTTTCTCAGCCTGAGGTAGATTTAGGCAATAACAAATATAATGAACATCACCACCGAAGGACCATATAATTAATGTAATGTTGTTGCTGTAAAAAGATAGGAATAGAATACCATTCGAATTCCTAAGTATCACTCACATAATGGTATAGATGTTATATATTATAAATGTACTAAACATAATGATATAGTCTACACATGTATAAATATTAAATGTGTTAATATTTTTTAGTATGGTAGTAACAATAAATTGTTTTATGGTAAGTATTTGATAGTGGTGACAAGTGGCATCAGAGTGTGGTTACATGTTGGGCCAGATGGGCCAACTGAATAACCTTGGGTGTTTTCATTTTTGTTAATTTCATGTACAGTAATAGGAATTATTGATACGTTTCGATGATGAGAGGATCTAGTCATCAGACACCAAGAACTACAGGGGAAACCTATTCCATGCCTAATACATAGATTAACCCAGAGATGTGGGTACAATTGAGCGTGGATCAGCACCATAAAACTAGTAGGTTACTGGAAGAACAACAACGTCAGACCAAAATATTGTTAGATACAATACAATAGCTCTAGACAGAGATGACTCGAATAAGAAGTGACAATGAAAGACTAATGCGGGAACAAGAGAGGATTCTTAAAAGCCTCTCAGATAAGCATAATCATCGGGCAACACAACTTAGCCTGGAGAGGGACACCCATGAATGTAGTGAGAAACAATAGCAAGTTAATGAAAATGAAGAAGGGAGTCGTACTCAATGAAGTAACGAAAACAGAACTTACAATGAAGCCGAGTCTGGAAATGCTTCAAAACAACAGGTGATGAAGATACAAAAAGTGGAGTTACAAGGTGAATTTCAGAAAATTGAACCTCCTAATTTCGATGTAGAGGTTGAGGAAATGGAAGAAGCATGGATACTTAATATGAAAAAATATTTTCAAGTTTATGAATATAAAAACAAGCTCAAAGCTTGCTTGGCTATTTATCAATTGTAGAAGAAAACCACATTATGGTGGGAGGAGGTGAAAAATGTGCGGGGAATTGAAGACCAGAATGTGACTTGGGACGAGTTCCAGCAGTATTTGAAGTACAAGTACCTAACAGAGAGACTTTATGATGAAAAAACTCGAGAATTTGATGACTTAAGGTTGGGTTGATGTTGACAGGGTGAAAACATGAAGTTGGGAAACACTTTTTGCCATTTTATGACGTTGAAAATTGTAATTTTCTATGTTTTTTCAATTTCAACTCCACTAAACTCATATTTTCAATGCAAATTATGCTTTGACATTAAAAAAATATTTATAGAGAATCGTCTTACCTCCATACTCATATTTATAAAAAAAAATATTGACATATAGAGGGGTAGATTTGTTGTTTACTAACTGCATATACTTGAAATTTTCAGGTAAACATATTTAGTCACTTTTTGAACCCTAACTATTTTTAGGGATGGTTATTCATTTTTTTGGAAAAAACCATATCACATAAACTACATAGGCTGCACTACTGCAATGACTATTTTTCAATAATTTTTCAGATTAAATCACTATTTTTTATTATTTTTTGAAATGGACGAAGACAAACAATTTTTTGAAATGGTGTGAATGTGCAAATTTTTTTTGGGTATGAAATTTTTTTTGCGAAATTTTTTTTCGAAGTTTTTTTGGGTGCAAATTTTTTTTAGCGAATTTTTTTGGGTGCGATTTTTTTTTTTTTTAATTTATGTTTTTTAAACATTCATTTTTTTTTAAAGAGCACATATTTTCAGGAAAGGGAAGTGAAAATTTTATGGGGAAAAAAATTACATTTTTATTTGTTGTAAGAGTTTAATTACTTGATATTTTGCAAAATGTCTCTGTGAAGGCATGAAGTATTTTTGCAAAATGTATTTATGAATTTAATTATTTATTTAATTTTCTCTCTTATTGAAGGCATGAAGTACTTATTCTAAAGTCTTTATGTTTTTTTGGGTATTTGGTCCAAATAGAATTGGATTTTAGGTTTCCAATTTTGTGAACATGGGAAGCAAAAGGAATTGCCAATCAAGGCACGATCGAAATATAACTGATTCAGCGGAAAAGAATGAGATATTACAAAACAAAAGGTGAGAGGAAAAGGAAATATTAAGCCATGAAATAAATGTGGAGGTAGAGCATCGTGAAAGAGATGTAGAGGTGCATGAAAATGACGAGGAAATGTGAAATGTTGAGAAACTTGCAAATGAGAATATTGAAAACACAAATGTCGAAGAGAATGTTGAGGAACTTTTCAACGAGAATATTGAAAACACAAATGTTCAAGAGAATATTGATATCGATCTCACTAGTGAGTCAATAGTTTCTTCAATTTGAATTTTGTATTTTTTTTTAAAAACAGTGTATTTCAAGGTAGTTTTAAAATTAAATATATATATATGTCAATTTCAAATTAGAATTTAATATTGCTTTTTATGCAAGGACAACATCAGACCCACAAGAAGATACTACCACACCTTGCATTTCACTGCAATTAATTGGAAATTCCAAGAACATTGTATACGACAACAAATTTTTAGATAATATCGATCCAACTAAAATTGAAGAATTGGGACTACCAATGCTCTAAAGGATAGCCTGAGATAAAATAAATTCGGGGTTGAAACATCTTTTTGAAGTTAAATCTATCATATCACAAGCTCAGATGTTACATAGATTTTTAAATAACAAATCTCTTAGAAATGTTGTGGAATTATTGGGAATTAAAAGTGAGAAAGAGGTTTTATTAAATCAAATGGTATCAAAAAATGTGACGTCGGCGCTTGCCACACTAGCCAAAAAAGTGATCTCAAGTTGAAAATAGTGTTCGTAGAGCAATTTTAACAGGTGTACTTGCGCAACAAACTGCATCAAGTCGGTTGATGTCAGTTACTTCAAAAGTGTTTAAAACATTAAGAAAAAGTTTATGGAGGCATAAAAAATTTAGACTTCAATTAGATGAGAATGATGAACTTGCATGTTGGGTTAATATCTGTAGGCATCCATATCATGATAGAATTCCTGATGGTGTGAGGGCTAGGGTAAAAGAGTTTTGGAATTTGAATTCTTGTGTGCTGCCAAATGAAAAGGACGTTGTGTGACGTCGTATATCTAACGGAGTTTATGGAACTCATGCCAAACATATAACACAGGTTAGTCAAGTAGAATTATTCCCAAACTTTATGGGGAGTAATACTGATGTGCAGGTTTCCCTTAGCACATTTGGGAAGATTAAACAATGGTATGTTAGGCCTATCACTATTCGAGACACATGTTGTTGTCGATACCATGTAGAATTCCAATTATTTTATGTGATATTTGTAAATTTTGGCATAAAATATTGGTCAAATGAGCCCCCTCCTTCAAGTGTTCATGAATTTTTATCGAATATATTATGTGCATGAGAGAATAATAAATTATTTTATAAAAAGGAATGTGTTGGTGGAAGAAAATGTCCATAATGTTCTCATTTGGCACTCTACGATGCAAAGTATCCCATTGATCCTAAGGATCCTAGACTGTCAAATCTCAGTCTGAATTGGAAGCGATATGAAAATGTTACTTACACTCCTGTTGTAGATTCAAGAACAACATCAAAAAATATCACTTTACTTGACGACGAAATTTCAGTGATATCTTTTATGGAGAAGTTCAAGGTGCAAATAAACAAATATATTAAGCACTGTCATATAGCACGATGGCAAGATTTAAAGTTCAAGAAATCACGTGATGTGTTCCCAAAAGGAACAATGTTATCAGTGGTTGATTTCGCTGAGAATTACACGTTGAATCCACAAAAGGAGATACAAAGTGAGTATTATCATTCAGACCAAGTATCTATATTTATGCATATTTTGTATAGACATGCATAGCTTGATATCGATGGTTTTGATAACGATGAAAATAATCATGAGGTGATTAAGGAGTACCATTTATATAGCAGTGATGATCGAACACATGATACATGTTTTGTTCAAAATTGTTTTAATGTTATTTATAAGGAATTGTTGAAACGAAGGGTCACTTTTAAAGAACATTGGGTATGGTCAGATGTTTGTGTTGGTCAATTTAAATTAGCAAGATCGTTCTTTTGGTTGTCTCATCTTCATAAGAGAACCAACATTCAACATACATAGAATTTCTTTGAGACGGAGCATGGAAAAGGAGAGCACGATGGTGCTGGGGCATGCGTAAAACATGCACTTAGGATGCATCAATTGAATCACTCAACTTCCTGACTTGAAAATTCTTTAGATGTTGTTAATTGGTGAAAAGACAATTTAAGTCATGTATTGAACCCAATGATGGATGATGTGCACAAGTAAGCGTACACATTTAACTAACAATATATTATACATGTCTAGAGATATATGTGTATACATGTGTGTGTATTTTTTTATCAAAAAAATATTAAATATTGTTTAAAATTTGACTCATACATGTGTGTGTTTTTCTTAAGAAGGTACTTTTAGAATATTGCAATGGGAAATGTTGATAGATCGTTGCCATTTAATTTCCTTGCAATCCCTCAAACAAGAATTTTACACTCCATTAGGAGTAAGAACATGAAAAATATACATTGCATTGAGAAACAGAAGTGCTCTTGCTTTTGTTTTGCATGTATTGATCAAACAGAGTCTATCAATGACTATGAAAACCAAATTAAGACATTTTTTAAGCCATGGAAACACGAAGAATTGACACCATTTCCCCCATTTTGAAATGTGACTGACAAGGAAATGGAAAATAAAGTGGTTGTGATTGACAATGACTATGTTTGTGTTTCTGATATGGTTAGAGAAGGTGATGTCTTCGTTGTCATTGCACCAGAAAATAATCAAGAAAAAGTGCATTATTATTTATTACGATGCACTATGTCTAAATCCATGTTGCTGCAAGAGTATAATGATCCATCAAATTATACATACCCGATCGGTTCAATGGTGTTAATGGGACATTTCTCTGAAGAAGTAAAGAAATGTAAAGATCATATTAAATTTCAAGATTACCAGCCAGAGGTTATTTATGCCCAATATAGTCACTTGGTCATAGAAACTCGGTTACAGTTGAGGCAAGTGAAGAGTAGAAAAAAATGGCAAAAATAGAGGTTATTGATAGATGATCATGATGCCATTCTGGAAAATTTTCCACTAGCACATTTCATAGGAGTGGAACACATTGTTTAAGATGAACAATGAACTTTGATTCTAGGGTTAGAAGATATAATTGCTACAATGTGTTGGACTTTATATAGTTTAAGACTATATTGTGGATTGCTTTCAAATAAATGGACATGTCGATGGTTAGATGTGAGTTGGTACGAACAATATATTATGATCTACTAGATAAGGGTGCTTTGCTAGATAATTAAGTTATGGTGATTTAATGTGTCCATGATGTTTACTCCTATATGATCTTAACTCAACCCTTTTTTTGCATGGATATGATGGTGATGAATGGATATTTAATTACATATATATTCTTGCATTGTTAGTTTAGTTTTGATATCAAATGTCATCATATTTGCATCTCTTCATTAGTTGATTATTTTAGATTTGATGTGGCTAATATCTTCATTATTGTCTCTTCTCATGATGGAGGTCTCCTAATTTTATTTTCCATCTCCTTGTAGTAAGGAAAATATATTTTTGAATGTGCATTGATGCTGGACAGTCTTACTGCAAAGAATGAAAATGATGATGCTAGAAAAACGAGATATTAACATAAATCTGTTTTTTAATGTGCATTGATGCTGGACAGTCTATTCAAATAATTAAATTGATGTTTATTTGCAATAAAATATTGACATGGAGTTAACATTGACCCACCCACTGACATTAATGATTGCCATCATTTACTTCTTTGTCTTATTCCATCAACTTAAGTAGTTATAGATATTTTCTAGAAAAGTTTTACACTACAAAGCACACCTTTGAAGCACTGAAGTGTAGGGGATCTATTGCATATAGGAATTTGCATATGAGATTTGTGTTCCTATAAAATTTTCAACTAGCTGTCCACATGGCTCAACTCAAGATGTTTGAATTCACAAAATTGGTTGAGAAACAAAAATTTGTGATTTGAAACAATGGTGAGTGAGAGGCCAAAGTGTATCCATACATTCGAAAAGCATGAATCTATTTTTGAATGTGCATTGATGTTGGACAGTCTTACAGCAAAGAATGAAATTGATGATGCTAGAAAAACGAGATACTAGCATAAATATGTTTTTGAATGTGCATTGATGCTGGACATACTTACTGCAAAGAATGAAATTGATGTTTAGTTGCAATAAAATATTAGACATGGAGTTAACATTGACCCACCCACTAACATTAATGATTTTTGTCATTTAATTCTCTATCTTATGCCATCACCTTAAGTAGTTATAATATTTTCTAGAAAATTTTTACACTACAAAGCACATCTTTGTAGCACTGAAGTGTAGGGGATCTATTGCATATAGGAATTTTCCTATGAGTTATGTGTTTCTATAAAATGTTAAACTAGCAGCCCAGATGGTTGAACTCAAGATGTTTGACTTCACAAAATTGGATTTTTGTGATTTGAAACAATGGTGAGTGGGAGGCCAAAGTGTATCCATACATGTGAAAATCATAAATCTGTTTTTGAATGTGCATTGATGCTGGACAATCTTACTGTAAAGAATGAAATTGATGATGCTAGAAAAATGAGATACTAGCATAAGGTGTAATTATGGTGTGATTGAATGACTAATTAATTTTCTGATGAAGTCCATGGAGATAGACTCCTATGGTTGATAGGGAGAAATTAGTGGCTGATACAAGCCTATTTTCTTGTTATTATGCTTTGTTGTGCTACAAATGGAACCCTCACGAATGAAGGATTCAATATTATTCCATACTGATGGTTAATAAAAATTGTCTTGGAGATTTTGAAGTTCCTTATTGACACCAAAATGCTGCTTGCAAGAGGGAGAATGAGCCTCTTTCAAAAGAAACTCATGTATTGTGCTTTTTGGATACACAGTTAATAAATTTTCTAAAGAAAACTATCCTTGAGAATGTAATCCAAAAATGGAACTTGGTTCATAGTTCTATGAAGTTTGTATGAGGTTCACTTTTAAATTTTACTAAAATATCTGTTTGCAAGAGTAATAACATCATTGGTCCGCTGATCATGTGTTCTATGAGAGGAGGGCTCTTGCTGAATGTTTGGTACTAATTCCACATGTAAGAAGCTTGAGATGAATGCTAGATTTTCCCTAGCATTGTCAAGTGTAGGATTGAAGGTAATTTATCTTTCTTGTAGCCTTGAGTCATCAGAATAGGATCAAATGTGCTCTTGTTGAGCTTGAATAGTAATCTACACCTTTATGGGATTTCTTGGAGTCTAGCAAGCCTCCTCTTTGATGGGGGTTTTCCCTTTTGGGTTTTTCTGAGAAATCTATGTTCCTACATGAAAATTTTTTGTGTGACCCTACTATTTTGAATTCTTTAATGAATGCACAATAGTGTAAAGGATCAAAAAATCAATTTTAGAGATAATACACAGTAGTACAATCAATAGAAGTGCATACATTCCACATTTTAAATTTAACGATCTCCGTATTGATAATTAGTGATCAAAAAATTGGCTGAGTGACATATTGTATTGGTAAGGTAGGTTAAGTGATTACATATTGTATTGGTAAGGCAGCGATGTGCAAAGTTTTCAGGACAGATACTGGAGGAGTTACATGCCATTAAGGAACAAATTCAAAACATAAATCGTGAGTTGAGAAAGTTGTAGTGGCGGGATAATTGAAGAGAATGAAGAGCAGTAGCCTAAGCTACAAACAACATAAGGCTTCCTCATTTATGTAACGAATAAACTTGCTAAATTGCAAGGAAATGTTACACGACTACCCATTCATGCCATGTAGAGAATGGTACAAGTAGAAGAGCACATTGCACTCAAGTGCAGGATGAGTTAGCAACCTAGGAGTTAATGCATCATCTCCAAGATGTTGAGGAGATTAAAAGGATAGAGCTAACGAATGGTGGTTTGAAGAGCATGGCACAAGTAGAAGTGTTGCAGAAGCACACTAGTGAAGTTGCAAGAAGAGTTAGCAGCCAATAAGTTAATGCATTGTCTCTAAGAATATTTCGAAGAGATTAAAAAGCTATAGATCTCCATTGCAAAGAAACCAAATGAGCAATGCAAGATAGAAATGAAGATTGTACCACAGGACAATTTTCAATATGAATCAACAAAAGGATTCATTGGGAGCTTCGAGAAGCATACAAAAGGAATAGGTTTGATGTTGTACATGAAGATGTGATTTTGCAGGAAAGGACTCAAAAATAATGGCAAAGGGATAAAACAATGGAACAGTCTAACCATTAGATGATTTTATCTTTTTTATTGGAATCCCGCGATGAAAATTTTCATGAGATAGTGAATTTTCACTATTTACAATGTGTTTTTGAATACATAAATGGATTCAATTCCCTCAAAAATCCCTAGCGACACTTAGATTGTGTAGATTACCGAACTCAGACTTGCCATTCTAAGAAATCCCTGTTGAGTCCCGAATTTGCATCTTTTCCATACACTTTTCCATACCTTTTTCACTCACCTAAACCTCCAAAAATTGTCAATATCATGTGCAAAAGGGTATCTAACATGGTTTTTAATTATGTTTTTGTGTTTTCTATTTGATCTAGATTTTGTTCGTTCAGCTGCGGAATCTTGCCACTTTCCGCAGCTGCTGCAACTTTCCGCAGCTATTTTGTGGAACTCTATGCTACAGGTGTCTACAAGGGAAACGAGCCACATGGGCAGGCTAGGAATGACGTGGACATGGTTCGTGTCCTACTGGTTCAAGCAAACTCGTCCAAAGAAGCCGCGGTCAAAGGCGTCCACGTGGAAGTCAACTATGGAGTTTCATGTCGGCCGGACTCTGTTTCGTGGCACATAAACATCCATACGGCCGTTTCTAAGCTTGCGGAGGTTAAATCGACATCCGTGCAGAGCTCTGGAGTTGAATTCAAGCATCCACCTTCCGTAGATTCACTTTCCAACACGCCAGTGGAGGCACCACTGTGGGACGCAAGTGGTCTACGTGTTTCCTTCATTATGAATCCTAGGAGACAAGCATAGCTATTGTTATATATAGAGCGGTTTACACGACGTAGTTAGTTGACAACTTGTTAGTTGATAGTTGATGTTCGGGAATAAACTCTGTTATCTGTTAGTTTGCTTTGTAGTGATTACGCTGCCCCTGAGCCGTAACACTACCATTCTGTAATGAACTGCTTGTTAATATGAGAAGACTCTGTTTTTCAACTTAATTCGTGTTTGAGGATCGTTACCAAAGCTGTGTAGAGGGCCCCTGATCAGCTAAGGTTTTGTGTATTAGTGTACATTTCTCATTTCATTTCTTTTAAAAGTCATTGTATCATAATCCATCATATGTTCATACTTTGTAGTTGTTTCATTTCTGTTTATACATTTCCATAACTTCCATTTCATTTCTGTCTTTCATGTTTTTATGATTGTTAATCACTGATCAGTTTTCTTGTGCAGGTTTTAGGTAGACAGCCCGGGCATTTTTATAGCATTTTGACTAATGACATGAAACTAACATTGTTCTGCTGCTAATTTGCTTTTCATAGCTTTTGTTTAACTTCAGTCTTGCTTTGTACATTTCAGTTTTGCTTATCTGATTCAGTAGTTAAATTTAGATATATTAAGCTGCTCATAGCGTCTTCAGTTGCCTCCGAAAGCCACAGCTGGACTGATGGTGAGGGACTGCATTATGAAATGTGTAGTTTAGTATTAGTTTCTTTTCTGCAAATTTAGATATATTAAATCATATATGACATGTTCAGTTGCCTCCGAAAGCCACAGCTGGACTGATGGCGAGGGATTGAATCATGAGTGTATGGTTTAGTATTAGTTTACTTTCTGCAAATTAAATATCAGTTACACAAGTTGTTTATGATTACTTCCAAAAGTCATAGCTGGTCTAATGATGAAGGGTCAGAAAATGAATTGATGTAATCTGATTTAGATTTATTTTATTGCAATTTTGAATTTCCATAAGCGTAGTTTCTTTTGTGTTTAGTTGGCAGCAAGAATAGTTTGGTTTTCATGTTCACTAGTTTCCTGTTTTGACTTATAGCATCTTTTCATTTCAGCAGTACATTTTCATTTCCTTTCAAGTTTTGTCATTGAAAATTTCAAATTCCTTTTCAAGTTTCAAGCTGGTAAATCATTATAGGGGATATCATTTCCTTGAACAAATATAACCATACTTGTTTTCATTTTAGAATTTCCATTTCACCTTAGAAAACCAAAAACGACAAAAAGTTAAGAAATAGGTTATCTTGCACATATAGTGCGCCGCACTTCATCAGCTTACGATTCCCGGATTGACAAATTAAATGAAGCAATTTAGGACACACTAAATTGACCAAACATTTTGGCGCCGTTGCCGGGGAAGTGTAACTAGGTAGCCAATTTCTTAAAAAAAAAAAAAAACATAAAAACATAAAAGAAGGGAAAACTTGATAACTTCTTGAAGTATGCTCTCCTCTTGCACCTAGTGTGATCTGGAGGATCAGAAAAGAGAGTTATTGGTTTAGTAATTTCTTAAGTATGCTCTCTTCTTGCACCTAGTGTGACCTGGAAGATCAGAAAGAGAATTATTAGCCCAACTTTTCAAAAATATAAAAAAAATAAAAAATGACATGCATAGGGCAAGAGATTCTAGGGAAGGTTTATAGCTAAAGCCAAGAGTTCGATTTTCACAACTCCATCTTCTTCAAGGCATAGACCAGATTCACCACCATCTACCCCTAGCCTTAAGATTTTTGGAAGTCAAGGACCAGCTGAATTAGAGGATTCTCCCATACCACCTACTAAAACCCACTTAGAAAACAAAGAGACTTTCTCTCATCCTTCCTTGGTAGAAGAACTAGAGGACTATAAGGACTCTAAAGAAACTATCATGGCAGAGGAAGTAATAAATAGAGGTGGAGGTAGAAGAGGAGGAGATAATGCAGATAACAATGGTGAAGGAAATGATGGTAGAAATAGGGACAATTTGCTTGGATTCCCTATAGTTGATGAGGAAACTCATGCAACAATGAAAAATATCTCACCATCTGTTCTCCCTAACTTTTATGGATTGCGTAGTGAAGATCCTGAAACATTTCTGTTTGAGTTTGAAGTAGTGTGCCGAACTTATGACTATATGGAAGATTCTCAAAAACTCAAACTGTTTCCTTCAACATTGAAGGGATCTGCTTTGAAATGGTTCATGGGATTAGCCACTCAATCTATCGGGACTTGGAATGATATGAAACAAACATTTTTGGATAGATACTTGGACTATTGTATGCCCACCAATCACAAGGATGAGGTATTCAAAATGATGCAAAAAGAAGATGAAAATTCGGAAGACTTACTTGAAAGATTTCAATACAACTTGAAAAGAGCAAAGATGAGCAACTTAGATGATGAAACCTTGAAAGCCCTCATATTAAAAGCCATTAGAGATGAATGGATAGATATTTTAAACATGATAGGGAAAGGAGACATTTCTCAACTTCCACTTCGTGACATAACAGAACTATGTGTCCATCTCTCAAGAGGAAAATATAAAACAGGAAAAGGGCCTAGGGATCCTTCTCTTATTAGGGCTAACAAATCTGCAACTGGATCAGTAAGTAGGGCAGAGATTGCTAATATGCTTGATGAGTTCAAAACTGATATCTTAGGGAGCCTTAGTGAACAACTAGACACCCTTAAAATCCAAAACAAGCAGAAAGCAGAAACAGATGCTTTAGCCATCTTTTGTCCGAAATGTAGAAAGAAACATGCTTTAAGGGAATGTCCCTTTGATGCAAAAGTTGTAGAAACATGTATGATTTGCTCAGAAAATCATGAGATCAAGGATTGTCCTTCAATCCCTGGACTCAAAGCTGTTTTTCAAGAAGATCCAAATTCAAGAGAATCTCTCTGTTTTGTCGCAAGGAGACCTTGGCAGGGACAACAATCTCAAGGGTTTAATAACCCTATGAATCTTCAAACCCCACCAAATTGGACTCCTTGGCAACAATCTTGGCCCCAACATCAAAATTCAGATCAGCCATGGGTACAAGGGATGCAAAATCCTTATGGGAGATTTGCTCAATTTTATCAATATCCTCCATCTTTTCAAAATCAACAAGCTCCACAATTTCCAAGCCCAAATCCACAACTTTCATTGCCATTTCCACAACAGCAACCTTCTCAACAAAATACAAATCCTCAACTCATGCTCCCATACCAACAGAAGACAAATCAACTTCCAGCTCAGCCATTGCCAAATCCTAACAATAAGAATCCTCAAACTACTTATGTGGTAGAAGGACAACAATTTCCTACCTATATGATTGTTCCTCTCAACGATGTACAACTCAGATATGGTAGAGTCTTAGAAAAACCTTCTATAGATATTCAGGAGCAAGATACCTCTGAGGAGGACTCTCTTCAAGTCAATAAGGGTTCTGAGGAAGAATCTCTTCAAAATTCAAAAATTCAAAAAGAAAAAGAAAAGCTAACATCCACAACTCCTATAGTGGAGCAACCCGTATCTTCATCTACACCTCCTTTTCCGGAAAGACTACAAATTGACAAGGGGGTGGAAAAACAAATCTTGTTGCCTAACTATGACTTTCTAGATGAATTGAAGAATGTTTGTATCAAGATTCCATTGCTACAAGCCATTCGAGAAATTCATATTCTAGCAAAAACCATAAAGGAGTTGAGTTTCAAAAGACCAGGAAGGAAATTAAAAGACACAAGAAGAATCCACCTGGTAGGAAAGATTGCAGACATTATGATGGGAAAAATTACCATGCAGAAGTATGTAGATCCAGGAAGTCCAATTGTCAAGACACATATAAATGGGATAGAAATTCCAAACACATTGATTGACTTAGGGGCCGCTATCAACATTATGAGTAGACAGACTATGGAACAGTTAAAACTTCCTAACCTTCTTTTTACACCTACTTTATTGCAACTTGCAGATCGATCGGTTATTAAACCAGATGGTGTATTAGAAGATATTTCAGCCTCCTTAGATTCTTGGGAATATCCAGTAGACTTTATGATTTTGACTCCCAAAAGTAATCTAGGAGGACATCCAATTATCTTAGGAAGACCTTGGCTGGCCACAGCTGATGCTTTTATTAGTTGTAGATCGGGAGACATGTACATTTCTAATGGTAATTCGACAAAGAAATTCAATTTGTATCCTCCCGCAAGAGCAATTACAGAAATAGGAGACAATGAATGGGTCGATGATGAGAACACTATACAACCTGTCTTTACCATTTCTGAAATTAGTGAGGATAGTCAAATTCCGAACACATTAGAAAATTTTGAGATAACTTCAGAATATGACCCCACACAATTTCAGTTGGAATCTGACATAGAATATTTATCATCAAGACAAATGTCTCTTTACTCTATGGAAGAGTTTGGTAATTCTGCTATTGAGATTTTTCCAAAAAAGACATTGAATATCAACAAACATTTGGAGAAGTCACAACAAGAAGAACTAACCAGAATCTTGCAAAAACATTCTACTGCATTTGCATGGGAGTATACCGACATGAAGGGTATTGATCCTAAGACTTGCATCCATCCTATCTATATTGAGGAAAATAGTAGACTAATCAGACAACCTCAAAGAAGGATGAATCCAAATCTTAGGGAGATAGTGAAAGAAGAGCTCCAAAAACTTCTCAATGTAAACTTCATTTATCCAATTTCAGATAGCCGATGGGTTTCTCCTTTGGTTATAGTACCTAAAAAGAATGGTAAATGGAGAGTATGCATTGATTACAGAGAATTGAACAAAGCAACTTTGAAGGATCACTTTCCTTTGCCTTTTATTGATCAGGTATTAGATACATTAGCAGGTAAAAAGTACTTTTCATTTTTGGATGGTTTTAGTGGCTATAATTAAATTCAGGTAGCACCTGAAGATCAAGATAAGACCACATTTACTTGTCCATGGGGAGCTTTTGCCTACCGAGTGCTTCCTTTTGGGTTATGTAATGCACCAGCAACATTCCAAAGAGCAGTACTAGGAATTTTTTCTGATCTAATCCATGATTGTGTAGAAGTTTATATGGATGATTTTACAGTTTATGGTAATTCATTTGAAGAAGCATTAGAAAATTTGGAAAAAGTTCTTATAAGATGTAAAGAAACAAACCTTTCATTAAGCCATGAAAAATGCTTTATGATGTTTACCGAAGGGATTGTTTTAGGACATCATATTTCAGGAGATGGGATTAAGGTTGATAGATCAAAAGTTGAAGTCATCTCCAAGTTGCCTATTCCAAATTGTCAAAGAGATGTTAGAAGTTTTCTAGGATTTACCGGTTACTATAGAAGATTTATAGAAAACTTCACTAAAATAGCATCTCCACTCTTCAAGTTGCTTACAAAAGACTGTGAATTTAAATGGGATCCTGATTGTCAATCCGCTTTTGAAACTTTGAAAACAAGAATATCCGAAGCACCTATCTTGAGAGGACCAAATTGGAAACTTCCTTTCCATATTTCTACAGATGCTTCAGATACAGCTCTTGGAGCTGTGTTGGGTCAAAAGATTTAATTCCTTATGCCATTTATTACACCAGTAAAAATTTGACTCCCACAGAGTTGAATTATACTGTGACTGAAAAAGAGTTCTTAGCTGTTGTTCATGCAATTAATAAGTTTAGACATTACATAATAGGCTATGAAACTTTTATTCATACTGACCATTCTGCAATTAGATATTTAATGAACAAACCTGTTACTAATGGCAGAGTGACAAGATGGCTTTTACTTTTGCAAGAATTCAATATTACCGTGTTGGATAGACCAGGAAAACAGAATACAGTAGCTGATTTCTTGTCTAGGATTCAGAATACTAAAGAAGATTCTCCTGTAGAAGATAAGTTTCCTGATGAATACTTGTTTGAAGTAACTATTAAGACCCCTTGGTATGCAGATATTGCTAACTATTTGGTTACAGGGAAACTACCTTCACATTTATTTTCAAGAGAAAAACGAAAGATTATTCAGGAGAGTTCAAAATATTCATGGATTTCTAACGAATTGTTTAAAACAGGGCCAGATCTTGTGATCAGAAGATGTGTCAGGGAAGATGAAATGCCTGATATTTTTAAGGCATGTCATGATGAACCATGCGGCGGACACTTTGCGGACAAAAGGACGGCCTATAAAATCCTTTCCTTGGGATATTATTGGCCTTCCCTCTTCAAAGATGCAAAACAATATGTCAAAAGGTGTGATAGCCGCCAAAGAGTAGGGAAACCTACCCTTTCAAATGAAATGCCATTGCAAACACAGGTACTCATTGAACCCTTTGAAAAATGGGCTTTAGATTTCATTGGACCTATTAATCCACCATCTAAGCAAAAGAAGTATATATTGGTTTGTACCGATTATGTTACTAAATGGGTAGAAGCCAAAGCATTAGTATCTGCTACTGAAAATTCAGTTGTTCATTTTCTTTATGAGGATATTTTTACTCGCTTTGGTGTTCCAAGAGAAATTGTGATAGATCAGGGGAGCCAATTCACATCCAACTTGGTGGAGAAGTTGATGGAAGAATACAAAATCAAGCACAGAAGATCTACTCCTTACCATCCGCAAGCAAATGGTCAAGTGGAGTCCACAAATAAAGTTCTTGAAAGTATCATCACCAAAACTGCTCATCTACATAGAAGAGATTGGGCAGAAAGGCTTCCTGAAGCCTTGTGGGCCTACAGAACTACATGGAGAAATACAACAGGACATTCTCCCTATGAACTTGTTTATGGGAAAGAAGTCTTGCTCCCCATTGAGTTCCAAGTCAAGACCTTCAAGATAGCAGTTCAGTTGGGGATGGACTTATCAGAAGCCCAAAAGCATAGAATGGAGCAGCTGAATGAGCTAGATGAGATCAGACAAGAAGCAATTCTAAGAACTGATCTAGTTCAATATCAAAGAACTAAATGGCATGACAAATATATCAAAGAAAAGAAGTTTCAAGAAGGAGATTGGGCATTGTTATTTGATTCCAAGTTTAAAGATTTTCAAGGGAAATTTCAGACTCATTGGCTTGGGCCATATGAGATTGACAAGATCTTTAGCAATGGAGCCGTAAGAATCAAGACCATTGATGAGTTTCAAACTCCTCTTATTGTGAATGGCCATAGATTGAAAGTTTATCATAAGCCACTCTCAAAAGAGGATTTTGTCAAGTTGTTTCAAGAAAGTTCTGCAATCAGGCTGGTACAGAAGAATTCTTCTTCTCCACCAGCCTAGCTTTTGTTTTTCAAGTTAAAAAATAAAAAATAAAAATAAAAATGGTATAAGCCTGAAAACCAATCATTGATTGGCAGTCTTATACAGAAAATATGGGGTGAAAATCATGGACACCTGACACTCTATATTTTCCAAAAAAATCTGTCTTTCATTTCATTTCATTTCACCACCCACTCCATTTCATTCCACTTCATTTCATCTCATTTCATTTCATTTCACTTCACTCCACTTCATTTCATCCATTCCATCAATAAAAATATTTTTTATGACCATTTCCACCTGGTCATCTGTCATTTGTTCATTTCTATTCAACTAAGTAATAGATGTGTCAGTTTCCGCAGCTGACATTTGTTTCCGCAGCTGACTCCAGTTTCCGCAGCCAGAAGCAGATTCCGCAGCTACTACTCTGTTTTCAAAGAGAATGTACAGTCAGTTGTTATTTCCATAATTATGAAATAAAATGCACGAGAGAGGATCAATGGAACATTCAAGACACTAATGAAGATCAATCAATTGAAGACCAAGGGCAAAAGCAAGGATTCCAAAGGTATGAATAAAGTTTATTTCAAATAGTATTGAAAAACACATTTTTATATAATTTTAAACTATGAGCTCTACCCATAACGCACAATGATTATATTGACAGTCCCGTAACCTTCCACGATCTCCATGTTATCCTCTTGCATTTATTCACAAACGGTTTCATCATTGAAATTTCGATTCTCACTCATGTTCCAATATCCCACCGTAGATAATGAGACGTATTTGAGTTGACAAAGGACTCTTACAAGCCGCATAACTTCATAATCATTGATTGAAACGTGTTCATATTTATTACACAGCCACCAAAATTCAAAACGCGGCCGAATGCATTATACTTTGTTAACCTCTTTGTCGTGTCTCTGTCGTGTTTAAAAAACCCCGCTCTACTCATTCTCACTCCCTGTTTCACTCCATTTCGTTCCTTTTGCTCACTCTCACTCCCGTATACCTACCCACAGTCTTACTCCATTCTGTTTATGGTACTCATTCTCATTTTATGATAACATCCCCACAGTATTGTGCTCGATCCCGTGTATTCCATCGTTCCATTTCCACTTAAACCCTCACAGAGGCAAACTTGTGAAGCACAGAGAAGTGAAATGGGAAAATTATTAAGGGCAGAGCCGGAAGGACTGAAGTTTATAGAGGGATATCCGCAAGCAAAAGAGATGTTGAGGAAAGCTAAATGGCTGCGTTTTATTCATAAATTCAGGGGTTACCACAGAGAAGTTACAAAAGCGTTTGCAAGATCATTTGATGGCTCGGAAGCAGAAGTTGGAGACCTCAAGTTTTTGGTCAATGAAGCATCAATAGCAACAACCACAGAGCTTCTTCAGGAAGGAGAACGTTGGTTCAAAAATAAAAGTATCAGTGATGAGGCATGGAGAACAATTCTATGAAATCAAGGTATGGATATCACTGTTTTTAAAAGAGGAATCCCTGTGCATGCAATAAAAGATGAATGGGCCACTTTACTACTAATTGTTCAGAAATTTATTACATGTGAGGGCCGTTTTGGGTCTATGTACATGTACCATACTAGGCTATTAATGAATTTTCTTGAAAACCAAACTCTCAATCTCCCTTATTTTCTATTCAATAGCTTAAAGAAAATGGTTGTCACTGTTCAAAAACACTTGGGAGATGTAGAGCCTCATCTTTATCACCACGGCCTTATAAAAATTCTGATTGAAAAGGAGCTAAAGGAAAGAAAAGATACATGGGAACAATTCCTAGTTAGAAACTTCTTTGAAGAACCTCAGGAAATTCCTAAAGGTAGTTCAATTAGAAGGAGTAGAAGAAAGAGAATGAATGTTGAAACCCAAATTGCTCCTACACAGGAAATTCCCGCAGCTAGCACAGCAAAAAGAAGTAGAAGGAAAAGAACAATAGATGAAATCCAAAATACTTCTACTACTACTATGAAAACAACTGATAGGGAAGAGAGATTGGTAAAAAGGAAGAAGAAGGAAATTAAAGCCAAGAAGCCAATAATACCAAAAGGGAAAGAAATTATTGAGGCTGTCCATAAAACTCCTTCTTCTGAAGAAGAAGATCACCAAATACTATCTGAAAGATTAGTTTTTCTTCAAAAACAGTCATCTATATCCAAGAAGGCAGAGACAGGAAAACAAGAACAAAAGGGTAGTGTACCACAACATGTGAGGAGAAGCAGCAGGCTTAAGGGAAAATTGAGAAAAACACAAATTAAGGGTCCTCATTTCATTGATTTTGGTGAGGAGACATCTGAACAGTCTCCAACTGACCATAGTCCATTTCAGTCAGTTAGTGAACCTGACTCCTTTCACTCCCAATCAGACAATGAGCATACTCCATCTTATTCTCAGCAAAATATTGATGTAAGCCCTCCTCGGCCAGATTTTGAACATAATTCTCCCTTGCAGCATTTTGGGGACAACCCAATGAAAATGACTCCGGAAGTAGACCCCAAGTAGCAGGGGGTATATGACTATATAGAGTCCTTGGAGAAGGCAGCCACAGGTCCAATGACTCTCTGACTCTCTCAGTCCTTGGAAGAAGACATCTGAGTTAATTATATTGTTCAGCCTCAAGCTGTGAGATGATTTAGTTGATCTAATTAAAACAGAAAAATTTTGAGCTTGAGCTTTTGAATCGGCATATCAAAAATGAAAATGAAACAGAAGAACAAGGCAAATGGACAGAATCATCATGATAATACTATATTTATATTTAGGTATTGTAAAAGAAAATAAAAGTAAAAATGCAAATTGACGACATGTGATCATCAATTGTTATAATAGAAAACACGGAAATGATAAGTACAAAAGAAAGAAGAAGAGTTGATCAATGGCACAATCAAGAAACACATGAACTGAACAAAAAATTAATCCATTGTTTATGAGACATACAACTATACAGTGGGGGGTATCTTTAGAGTCCCGAATTTGCCTCTTTTCCATACACTTTTCCATATCTTTTTCACTCACCTAAACCTCCAAAATTGTCAATATCATGTGCAAAAGGGTATCTAACACGGTTTTTAATTATGTTTTTGTGTTTTCTATTTGATCTAGATTTTGTTCATACAGCTGCGGAAACTTGCCACTTTCCGCAGCTGCTGCAACTTTCCGCAACTATTTTGTGGAACTATATGCTACAGGTGTCTACAAGGGAAACGAGCCACATGGGCAGGCTAGGAATGACGTGGACATGGTTCGTGTCCTACTGGTTCAAGCAAACTCGTCCAAAGAAGCCGCGGTCAAATCCGTCCACGTGGAAGTCAACTATGGAGTTTCATGTCGGCCGGACTCTGTTTCGTGGCAAATAAACATCCATACGGCCATTTCTAAGCTTGCGGAGGTTAAATCGACATCTGTGCAGAGCTCTGGAGTTGAATTCAAGCATACACCTTCCGTAGATCCACTTTCCAACACGGCCATACTCCTATATCCGTGGACGAAGTGGTCTACGTGCTCTCTGTTATCATGAACTTTAGGAGACAGTTACAGTTTATTGTTATATATAGAGCGTTTGCATACGCACAGAAAGTTAGTTGACAGTTGTTAGTTGATAGTTGATGTTCGTGAATAAACTCTGTTATCTGTTAGTTTGCTTTGTAGTGATTACGCTGCCCTTGAGCCGTAACACTACCATTCTGTAATGAACTGCTTTTTAATGTGAGAAGACTCTGTTTTTCAAGTTAATTCGTGTTTGAGGATCGTTACCAAGGCTGTGTAGAGGGCCCCTGCTCAGCTAAGGTTTTGTGTATTAGTGTACATTTCTCATTTCATTTCTTTAAAAAGTCATTGTATCATAATCCATCATATGTTCATACTTTGTAGTTGTTTCATTTTTGTTTATACATTTCCATAATTTCCATTTCATTTCTGTCTTTCATGTTTTTATGATTGTTAATCACTGATCAGTTTTCTTGTGCAGGTTTTAGGTAGACAGCCCGAGCATTTTTATAGCATTTTTATAGCATTTTGACTAATGACATGAAACTAACATTGTTCTGCTGCTAGTTTGCTTTTCATAGCTTTTGTTTAACTTCGGTCTTGCTTTGTACATTTCAGTTTTGCTTATCTGATTCAGTAGTTAAATTTAGATATATTAAGCTGCTCGTAGCATCTTCAGTTGCCTCCGAAAGCCACAGCTGGACTGATGGTGAGGGACTGCATTATGAAATGTGTAGTTTAGTATTAGTTTCTTTTCTGCAAATTTAAATATATTAAATCATATATGACATCTTCAGTTGCCTCCGAAAGCCACAGCTGGACTGATGGTGAGGGATTGAATCATGAGTGTATGGTTTAGTATTAGTTTACTTTCTGCAAATTAAATATCAGTTACACAAGTTGTTTATGATTACTTCCGAAAATCATAGCTGGTCTAATGATGAAGGGTCGGAAAATGAATTGATGTAATCTGATTTAGATTTATTTTGTTGCAATTTTGAATTTCCTTAAGCATAGTTTCTTTTGTGTTTAGTTGGCAGCAAGAATAGTTTGGTTTTCATGTTCACTAGTTTACTGTTTTGATTCATTAGATTAGCAGCACCTTTTCATTTCAGCATTACACTTTTACTTTCTTTCAAGACTTGTCATTGTAATTTTCAATTTGCTTTTAAAGTTTCAAGTTGGTAAATCATTATAGGGGATATCACTTCCTTGAACAAATATAACCAAACTTGTTTTCATTTTAGAATTTCCATTTCACCTTAGAAAAACCAAAAATGACAAAAAGTTAAGAAATAGGTTATCTTGCACATATAGTGCGCCGCACTTCATCAGCTTACGATTCCCGGATTGACAAATTAAATGCAGCAATTTAGGACACACTAAATTGACCAAACAATCCCTGCTAAATTTTAGACGAAATTGATCAGAAAATATCACCTGAGAAGGTTAAAAATTTTGACGGTTAGGCCATACATAAAACAACTAATGCTTGAATGTTGGTAGAAACATGGAGGACTTGGTTACTTTGGTTAGATAGTGATGCATGATGAATGTTCGAAAGCTTCCTAATGTATATCATCTTTGGGTGCAACTGAAGGAGAAATCATTCCAGCAAGGAAGATTGCATGCATGAAGGCCATTGGGGCTAAGAATGAAACCACATCCAAGAGAAAGAAACCAACCTTGAATAGCAGTAGAAGGAAGCTAATTGAAGAAAGAAGGAATCCACTACAACAAGTTCAAACAAGTATTGAGAAGTATAAAGAAGTGAACCTTTAAGAATTTAAAAATGTCCAAACAATTGAAGGGAAAAGTGAATAAAGTAGTGAAAGAATGGTGTGCTATAGTTGGTTTACCAATAGGTATTTAGCCATATTGCAACCATTTCTTCTAATATCCAAATGAATATGAACCAAAATATCATTTAAGAAACTAAAATATCTTTAATGTGAGCTATTAGAGGCTATAGTTTAAGAAAGATTACTTAGGATTAGGAACTTTGAGAACCATGTTTTCTTTGGCATTGGTGAGATCTTTTGACCTTCTTTATGTTAGGGAAAGTGCAATACCTAGAGTTTCCAAGGGAATTGGGCTCACATCTTGCCTCCTCAGTTGCACAAGATCCTTGGGCCAATCATAATTAACCTTTCCTCTCTTGAACTTCCTTGTCATTTGCCAAAACAGAGAAAATCCAAAAATGTACAAGAAGAAAATTTTTGCATGCATGCATGTCTCCTTAATGTTAAAAGCCTATCAAAGTATTGGTGCAACCTCTTGTATACTCTACTGCCACCCTCATCCACAGTGAATAATGCTGCACAAAAATCAATGTTGTACAGATCTGTTAAGATTTTCATTGCCACAGCCATACATGTATGTAAGGATCTGTAATACTACTTTCTATACATTATACTGTAGTATGGACCTGTTCCAAAACCTCCTTTGCTGAATTGTTCTGTCAATACCTATGCCTTATTTTCCCACATGCACACCCAGGACTTGGACACACTTTCCAAGGTACCAAAACCGAATAGGGGTAGGGTGGTTACATCCTCAAAAGGGGGTTCTCATACACAAAAAAAGTGTTGGCAAGAAATGAGGCGGGATACCCTACCTCACATATTTGGGTTCCACCATCCCATCAATTCTTACGAAATCTGTTATAGAATAATATAGATTCATAAAATAGACCACACAAACATTTATAAAGGCTTTGTGAAAAATTTTCTCAACAAAATAATCAATGTAACTTATTGTGCCCTCTTGGTTGTTGTTAACAAAAGATAGACTCCAACTAAAAATTTTAAAGTTGCTTGATAAAACTGAAACCAGCACATGAAAATGCATATGCCCTCATTTACTTAACTAAGAAACAACATGAAAATTGTTGAAGCTAGCAATATCCTTTCCTATCTACTGTTGTTGCATGCATGCATATCTCAATGTTAAAACTTGAAGTACAACATTAAGGAAACAAAACCAACAAAAACATACAGAATCTAAACCAAATAACATAGACTACCAATGGCAAGGTAATACCATTTTAATTGTTACCAAGAATAAAAAGGTTAAAACAACTCTGAAACATTTTGCGGGATGTTAGACAACCTTTTCAACAACTTGTTTTAGGTATGAAATAATTACTAATATATAGAAAATATGGATGATAGACTAAGATAGACTATAGAAGTTGCATTTTACAATCAGTAAATGTCTACCTACATTTTCAAATAGTACAGAAAAGAAATAAATACATGACATACGTTGTGGATAGGTTATAACATAAAATAAATAATTAATTTCAAAGAAACACAACCTGCATACTGTTAGGGTCCTATAATAATAGGGATCATAATTTTGAATTGTCTATGTTTTAGTCTTGTAATATTGTGCATAATTTGCTTTCTGCAAATGTTTTCCCATATTAAAAAATGTAAAGAGGGTAAGTCCTAAAAGAAAAATCAAAGGACTAAAAGAAAAAGACCAAAAAAGAATATAACATATGAACCCCACCAAAAAGAGATAAAAATAGATCCTGAAAGTGATGCAAATTCAAATGCCACTACTTTTACTTTACTTTGAAAATAATATTGTGTACAGCTTTTCAAAAATGCCACAATCCATGAGGATCAAACAATTTAATCTTGATTCATTCATGATTTAAATTTCATGCTGATAGTTAGAGAATAAATATCTAGCCAAACCATTTAATCTTGGCAGATCAGTAGTTAGGTAGAGAATAAAAATGAGCTCATTAGTTTAATCTAAGCCATTGGAATTTATAAGGTTAGAAGTAGATTAGTTTGCTTATCAAAGAAAAATAAGAGGGTCAACAAGCTCAAATGCACCCAATAAATGAAGAAAAAATGTTAGGGTAAATGATGGGTAGGTAGATTACTTTCACAAGTAATGGAGAGCATCAATTGGTCATTTAATATCATTAATATTCCCCAAAATCCCCTTCTCCTTGCTTAAAACCCATATTTTCCATTTTTAGAAGGCATTTTCCCTTGTAAAAAGGCATTTTCTCTTGTAAAATATCCCTTTTCCTTCATACTAACCTTTCCCCGTCTTTCACCCATTTTCCCTTCCTAAAAACCCATTTCCCTTTGAAAATCAATCTCCCTTTTACTAATTCCCCTTTTCAATTAAAACATGTAAAAACCCACTTGTCTAAAGTTTTTAAAAGGGTTAAAATAATGTCGGGCCCCACTGTAAATCCCTCCCTGATGTCATTTTAACTCACTCCATACAAGCTGCCCAAATACCTCCCAATGAGGTTATTTGCACTAGAATATATTAGGAAGACCCTAAACTCAGATGAAGTGAATTTCTTGTCAACAAAGAAGAAAACATTGTTTAAGATTAAAAACCAGATTAGTCCTTTCATTTGCAATAACAAGAATGTTGGTCAACAAGCAAAAAATTACTTACAAGAATTCAAGTTCAGTGAGAGTTTTAAATGGTAGTATGATCCTTTGGGAGTTATCAGCTATTAGGGAAAAATAACTCCCTGTCATTTAATTTGTCAACTCGAGGGCTTCGTAAGCTTGTGAAGCATGCATGCATTGTACGTGCTAGAAATTATCTTTCAGTTTAAATCAATCTAACTACAAAATAATGAAAACCAATTCATCTAATCTATGAAATCAAATAATGAAAATTAAATTCAACTAACCTATGAAATCAAGTAACAAAAAGAAATAAAGCAAATTCAAAAGAAAATATAGTGCACGCAATCATACTTGCAGGAATTGAAATTTAAATCTAAGAAAGCATTTCAAAACATGTAAAGAAAAAAAACTTATGTATATTTAGTTACTCCAACATTCAATATGAAGTGTCACCTTCTTGAGATGATGTTTAGAAACCAACTATATCTAATGATCTAGAAAATCAAGTAAAGTATGCAAAGAGAAAAACTCAATAATTGCATGAATTAAATATTCAATCATTCAGAAATATGATAAAATCAACTTCTTGGAATGACCTTTAGGAATATTAGTGATGCAATTAAATGAGGATCTAAAGAAAATGTAAAAAGCATGTAAAGTTAACTAATGTATGTTTTGATTTACTCCAACATTCAATATGAAGTATTAATCTCTTGAGATGTTGTGTAAGAAATCAATTATACCTTAGTTTCTAAGTTCCTAGAAAGCAAGTAAAATGTGTAGAGGAAAGACTCGATAATTGTATGAATTAGACATTCAATCATTTAGTTTAAAATCATCATCTTAAAATCACCTTTAAGAACATCCATTGATACAATTAATTGATATTTCTAATCTAGGAGAGCAAATGACAAAATAGTAAAATAAACTATATAACTGTGAATTCTTATTGCTTCAAACTTAGTTCAATTTGAAAATAGAAATATCTATCCTCACAAAATGTTTCAGAAGAACAATGATTACACAATTATTCTAAAACTAATACTAAGAAAGAAAATAAACTTTAATCTATAAAAGCATGTAAATCTCACACATTTTTGGCAACTGATCTAAAAGTATGAGAGATGGTAAATAAAGATGCTTCATATGTACGCAAAACCAAATCAAAATGAAGGAGAATTCATGAGTAAGGTGCCACAATCTAATTCTGTATTCAAAGCTTGAGCATAACTCCAATTTTATGCATGATTTGATAAGAGAAAGCTTCCCCTATTTATACAAAAAATGAGAAGTGATCTCATTAATGAGAGTCCATGAATCTCTCCCTATATCTCTAGAGTTACAATCCAAATATGAAGTGATAAGGCACACATCTTCCTAGAATTACAATAGAAATAGGAAATAAGACACATATCCTTATGATCCCATGATCTTCTCCATCCAAGTTCAAATTTGGCCTTAGGAGGCCACATAAGGGTCTTTTGGAAGCTTCATTTTGACCTACACATGGAAACAAACTCATTCCACTTGTTAGGTATAAGTATGTGCATATTATTTTTTAATTTTAAACTACAAATTCACTTAAAAATACTAGGAATTAATAAAGTTTGGAAAAACATAAATGTAACCCAATAGTGGTAGTGGTAAGGTAAATGTAATGAAATGGAGGTGGAGTGAAAGTGATAATATGGAAATATAAGTGAAAATGTAATGGAAGTGAATGACAATTTCAAGGCCTAACATACCCCGAAACTAAAGCTATTGCATGTCCTCATGCAATCTATTACATTAATTATTTTTTTATTCTTTGAGCTTTGGCTTAACTTTGCATGATAACATTTTATAACTTCATACTTCTGCAAATTCTTTTAGTTGAATTCCAACATAGTTGGTTCTTCTATTTCAACCATATTTTTTTGTTGCATTCAATTCTTTGAACTTTGCATAATGATAATTTGATTATTGTTGAAAATTATATTTACATTGGATTGCATCATGGTTGATTCTTGTGTGACAACCATGATTGTGTTTGTATCCAATTATATTTTTTAGTACTTTTGAAAAGCCATTATATGCTCATAATAATAATGTAATAGCTAATATCTTTTAAAAGTATGTGGATTTTTGAATGTGGTATGAATGTGGCAAAATGTGAATATGAATGTATCCCCCTCCCCCCCAAACTGATGGTATTGGCAATTTTGTGAAATGAGGAAAATAAATGTTTTTTCCAAAAATTATCATTCTAGTTTTTTAAGGAATTATATGGTAAAAAGTTAGAAAATGACATACCTTAACTTACCTTTTGGAAATGGATAAGTTGCATGTGTGGTGGCTACAAAATTATGATCATAATCTTCTTCATGTGGTTATACAAGTTATGTATAAAAAAGTCAAGATGACTTTTTATTGCTTCTACTAAAACTACTGAAATTGCTATAAAATGGTGGCTGCAAAATTCTGATCATAATTTTCTTCATGTGGTTGTACAAGTTGTGTATAAAAGAGTCAAGATGACTTTTTATTGCTTCTACTAAAACTGTTTAATTTGTTGCAAAATGGTGTTGATTCTGCAGTTGCATAATGGTGCAGATCTGTTGTGCATATATTCTTCATTTGCTTCCAAATGCTGAAAATGATAGTCTTCATGTCTTCAATACTCGTTGACATAATTCCTGCTATGTGAATAGATGTTCTGATGTCGAACATAGTAGGAAATTGTTGACTTAGTGGCCATTAATGGATGCCACTAGTCAACACGAGAACTCTCACCATTGATAGCAATGAGAGTCAAGATGCCCAAACACATCTTGCTAGGTACGAATAATTTTTTTGTTGTCGAGTACCTAGAAGATCTGATGTAAAAGGGACATTAATGTATTCCCATTGTTCATCGGGAAGAAGACTTGCCATTAAGGCATGCAAACCTCAAGGTGTTTTTGTAAGGATTTTAGACTCAAAGGACTATGGACTGAATAATTTGCTGAAGCAAGGTTTATTTGCGAAATGAAAAGGATAGGAGAAGGAAAATGGAAATGAAAGATGAAAATAGAAAATGACAATGGGCAATAAGCATTTAAGTGAGCTTCTTGCTTTTATTTGTGGGTTAGGAGCAAACAAAGAGTAATGGAAACTGTATGTGAATAAAAATGAATAACTGACTCTTGCTGGGAAAATAATTGTGGCTTGCTTTGAATTACTTGGTTGGATTTATAATTCAAAAGGGAGAAAAAGTAATGGTCTTGATGGATATGGACATGGACTTGTTCTTATGTTTATCATGAAATCGGTCATTTTAAGACCAATTGTGCGCATAATTGGTTTCCTTCAATGATCATTCGATCATCCCAAACCTGCAAAAAAACTTGGCCTAAAGAACATAAGTGTGTTGAAAAAGAAATTGCCAATTCCTCTTTGATTCCTACACAAAAATTTGAATGCTAAAATAAAACAGATTAAGGAAAATCAAGTGTTATATTTAGTCCAATTCATGATATCGACAATGATCCATTTTTAAGAAATAACCATGGAAAATAAATCAACTCCCTGTTGTCAGATGATTTCATGCAATGTGCTCAGTGATATGATTAGCATCACCAAGATTCGTTATGTCCTGCAAGTTAAAGCTTCATATAAAAATACACGGCAATAATATTTTTAATTCTAAATATTGAGAAATCATCTAAATAAATTTCCAATTGTTCCGCAAGTCATTATTAAATCTATCAAATTAAATCATCATCTGTGTTGCAATCTTCTTCTTCTTCTTCTTCTTTTTTTAATTAATTTATTTTTAATAGGATAATTTTTTTGGATATTTCATGATCCAATTAAATCTAAAAAAATAAAAATAATGATGCAATTGATGGATGATCTAATATGTTGGAAAAATTCCAAGTGGAATTGAGCATGTGAAATTTGCCACAACTCTCTCAACTGATATTTATTATTATTATTATTATTTTTAATCATGAGACACATGTGTCTAAAATCAAATTTATTAAATAAAATTGGACTCTTAAACCACATGCCATGTGGATTAGAGTTTTTTATTAACTTGGATTCTCCTGCTTTCAACTTGCCATGTTTAAACAGTTCAAAACAAATCATTTTTTTCTCACGCAATCTACAAAATGGAGCTCTGAAGAACCCTGAATTTCTCCCAAATGGCTGCGAGTTTCAGCAAATTGATATATATTTACCTAATTCACCCAATTCTCGAAAAAACCCATGTTTTATTTTTTCCTAATTCACCTTGGTTTGCTCAGAAAATGCATTTTAAAATCAAGTGTTTTTAAAAATTACGCATTTCTGACAATTTTGTTTTCTGGCAATTACTTCTGCAACAAAATAAAACTGTCGTGGTTTGATTTTTTTATTTGCAGGTTTTGATGTTTAATGGCTTGTCTCTAAAATAGAAGTTCAGATTGATCTCCCTCATTCCAATTACCTTCAATGGAATCTTCAATCTTCTCTCCATCAGCAGTCTGCAATCTTCTCTTCATTAGCAGTTTCTTCATGTGATACACTTTCATTGTCTGTCTCTGCATTTGAATCTACAATCTTCTCTTCATTATAAATTTGAAATTTTCTCTTCATCAGCAGTTTCTTCATCCGATACACCTTCATTGTCTATCTATGCAACTTTTAAAATCGATTTCTAATAACTGCTACTTGAGGAAGACCGAATATGGAAAAGATATATATATATATATATATGTTAATTGTAGTGCATGGATCTTTGTGTGGATTGAAGGTTTTCACATATGTGTAAGGCCAAGCGAAAGTTTGGCCTCACGCATATGCATGGGCCTCCTTTCCATGGGCCACAAAAACAATAAATAAAAAAATGCACTATGTTTTTTTTTTTTAAAGAAAAATTATGCACATGCAATTCAATAAATCGGAAAAAGATTGAGAAGATGCAAAACATTAAAATTTTCAGAACCGATAAAAGGATAATGACTCAAAGGATGATTTTCAATAGAATTGTAGATCAATTTCCAGCAAAAAATTTTAACGATTTTTTTTTTATATATATTTTTAAATTGATTGATCTGATTTTATGATCTTCCAGGTAACAACGAGGCGTGGGAAGAGAGCATACTAGTAAACTTCTTCAAATAAATTCATATTTTCACACAAATTTTATTTCTGATGGTGATAAAAAAAAGAAGTGATTCTTACTGCGTCACTGAAATTTATTCAAAATGAATTAATTAACAAAATAAAAAAAATTCTAAAATTCTAGCTAAGTTTGGTTTTATTTTTATTTTTTCTATCTATCTAGAAAAACTATATTTTTGTATTTTTAAATATATTCATGCTTCCAATGAAGCCATTTACGAATTATAATCTTTGAAATATTCATATCCAAACCTGAAAAATATACCTGATTGTTTGTAAGGATATGAAAAATCGTCTTGATCTTTTGATTTGCCGCAAAGGTCTCTTGAAAAATTAATGATTGTTGTGGTGTAATCGCTTTTTGATACCATTCATCAATGTAGTCTTTGGGCTGCATTCTAGATCCTTTGTCCATAAATAGTTAGTAAAAACTAAAAAAATAAAAAATAAAATACACTCTAGACTGAAAGTTAGTTCCTATGCACATTTCCCCAGCAACAGCGCCAAAATGATGGGGCAAAATAATTGTCTGTCATTTAATTTGTCAACCTGGTGGTTTCATAAGCTTGTGAAGCATTCGTGCACTGTATGTGCTAGAAATTATCTTTCAGTTTAGATCAATCTAACTACAAAATAACGAAAACCAATTCATCTAATTTATGAAATCAAATAATGAAAACAAAATTCAAATAACCTATGAAATCAAATAACGAAAAGAAAGAAAGAAAATTCAAAAGAATATATAGTGCCCGCAATCATACTTGCAGGAATTGAAATTTAAATCTAAGAAAGCATTTCAAAACATGTAAAGGAAAACAACTAATGTATATTTAGTTACTCCAGCATTCAATATGAAGTGTCACCTTCTTGAGATAATGTTAAGTAACCAAATATACCTAATGATCTAGAAAAACAAGTAAAGTATGCAAAGGGAAAAACTCAATAATTGCATGAATTAAATATTAAATCATTTAGTCTAGAAATATGATAAAATCAACTTCTTGGAATCACCTTTAGGAATATTAGTGATGCAATTAAATGAGGATCTAAAGCAAATTTAAAAAGCATGTAAAGTTAACTAATGTATGTTTTGATTTACTCCAACACTCAATATGAAGTATTAACCTCTTGAGATGTTGTGTAAGAAATCAATTATACCTTAATTTCTAAGTTCCTATAAAACAAGTAAAATGTGTAGAAGAAATACTCAATAACTGTATGAATTAGACATTCAATCATTTAGTTTAGAATCGTCATCTTGAAATGACTTTTAAGAACATCTGTTGATACAATTAATTGATATTTCTAATATAGAAAAGAAAATGACAAAACAGTAAAAGAAACTATATAACTGTGAATTCTTATTGCTTCAAACTTAGTTCAATTTGAAAATAGAAAGATCCATCCTCACAAAATGTTTCAGAAGAATAATGATTACATGGTTATTCTAAAACTAATACTAAAAAACAAATAAACTTTAATATATAAAAGCAAGTAAATCTCACACATTTTAGGCAGCTGATCTAAAAGTATGAGAGATGGTAAATCGAGATGCTTCATATGTATGCAAAACCAAATCAAAATGAAGGAATATTCATGATTAAGGTGCCACAATCTAATTCTGTATTCAAAGCTTGAGCATAACACCAATTTTACACATGATTTGTTAGGAGAAAGCTTCCCCTATTTATAAAAAAAATGAAAAGTTGTCTCATTAATGAGAGTCTATGAATCTCTCTCTATATCTCTAGAGTTACAATCCAAATATGAAATGATAAGGCACGTGTCTTCTGAGAGTTACAATAGAAATAGGAAATGAGACACATATCCTTATGATCCCATGATATTATCCATCCAAATTCGAATTTGGCCTTGGGAGGCCACAAAAGAGTATTTTGGAAGCTTCATTTTAACCTACACATGGCAACAAACACATTCCACTTGTTAGGTATAAGTATGTGCATATTAGTTTCTAATTTTTAACCACAAATTCACTTAAAAATAATAGGAATTAATAAAGTTTGGAAAAACATAAATGTAACCCAATAGTTGTAATGGTAAGGTAAATGGAGGTGGAGTGAAGGTGATAATATGGAAATGTAAGTGAAAATGTAATGGAAGTGAATGACAATTTCAAGGCCCAACATCAAAAAAGTAAGAGTAAAATTTAAATTGACTCCTTTTGTCCATGAGTCCAAACTAGAGATTGAAAAGTACTCCAACCAGTCAGAGTGGTTGGAGAATACTTTGAAAGAGGTGGAGAAACTAGTTGAGACTAGTTACGTCCTACATACTCTAGCCCTAGAAAATAGAAACTCCAAGAGAGCAAGAGAAGAAGGTTCATATTTAGCTCAAACCACTACAGAAACAAAATTCAAACTAATGTACAGGAAGAAGCCCAAGCTGAATCCAGTAGTTGAACAAGAAGAGACAGTTGAGACAATTTAAATCATTGATATAGATACAGTGGTTAAATAAAATGCACCTCCAACAGTTTCAGAGGAAACTCACCTGCCTTCAACCTCTAATACTCAAATCATTTAGAAGCAACACAATGTAGAGGTATATTCATCAAGTAAACCAGTAGAGAAAGAACAAGATATAATGGAGAAGTATAAAGAAATCAAAATCAGGTATGAGGCATTAAAAGCAATGACTTATGCCCAATATTGGAAAGAGACACCTAGTGACCAAAACAGGTTACTTTCAGCTTTTGATTACAAGACTAGGAAGACGCAAATGACCTTTTTGCAACCCAAAGTGCAATATCCAAAGTCATGAGCAGGTTACAGGAAAACAACATTTGAAGTCATGGCTAAATATGTTCATCCTATAGACCAAATTGAATTTCATAAGTAAGCTGGAGAAATGCTATATTCTACTATGACCAATAAATCTATGAGTGTCCAAAAACTTTAGAATTCTCTAGAAAACATCAGAGGATAGTTAAAGCTAGAGAAGACATCTTCACAAGCTAAGGACAAAAAAATAAAATCACTTAAATAATTGGTCATGGAGATTGGATATGATCCCAAGAACATAAAAGTTTCAAAATAGATCATCAAGAAAATAATACAGACATTGATGCATTGAAGAAGTGGCTCAAATTACCTCCCACTAAACATCCATGAGCAAAAGAATTTTTAGAGAATGAAGGCCAAAAAGATGAAATGATGAATCTCATCATTCAGTTGACAGCTTAACTGAAAGAGATGGATAATGAGATGGATAAATTGGTGCAGTAAAAGAAGGCCAATATGAAAGCAATTCCTGTCACTGCCATTCCTACAGTTACTACGACAGTGCCATCTACTTCAGCAGCTCCCGTGACAACAACAGTTCCAATGGCTACAACAAGTTCAACTTTAGCAACACCAGCAACAGATTCACCAACAGTAATGCATCCTAGTGATAAAGAAGGTAAACTAATTAAATCCATGCAAGACATGTCAATACAGACTACTAAAATAAACAGACTTAAAGTAAAAATAAAAATTCTAGAGGATAAAAAGAAGTTGATACAAATCATGCATAAGAATGAAACACATAAGTCAAAAAAATTGACTGACAGAGTACATAAATTAGAGAAAGAATTGACACCAAAAGAACCAGTTGCCCAAGCAAAGCAACAACTGTGGGCCAATATCATTAACTCTATTAATGATATTTGGCCATCTATCCAAGTTATCTTTGAGAAGAAGGATTTGATCAAGGCAGCAAGTGAAGCCATTCAGAAAGTCAAAGAGGACCTTGGGAAAAAATCAGAAGAGGCCACTGAAATAATAAAGTTTCTTAATTCCAAGAAAAAACAGGAATTGGAAGAAATTGGCATAAGTGACAGAACTGAAGCAATCCTAGAGGTAAGAAAGGTAATTTCCAAGAGAAACCTGATGACACAACTTGAAGATAAATGTCAAAACATAGAGCTTGCAATAACCAGATTCATGGTCAAATTTGATGTTTTGAGGCATAAAGGTCTACCTAATCATTTGGTGATCAATGACAGATTAATGAAGAATGAAGACTATGACAAGAAAATAAGAGAAGTGACCAAAGAACAGTCCAACAGTTCCTCCATGAAAGGAATTCCTACAGGAAAATTACTCTATCAGAAATTTGAGAATCTCTTTTACCTCCAGCATGAGGTAAATCATCTCTTTATAAACAAGCCTAATTTTGCAAAATACACAGAAGCTGATGAAATTTACAAAAGAATGGTAAAAATCAAATTACCAGATCAAGAGGCTTGGGAAAAGTTATGTGATTTACTGTGAAAAGAAAAATTAAAGCAGGTAACAGAGCATGTAGGTTAAAGTGAAAATAGAACAATCAAGGTTAAAAGTGAAAGGAAAATTTCAAAGAGCAGTAACAGAGTTTAAAAGAGAACCAGATAACAAGGCAACGTAAAGGATACTCAACAGTTCAAAGACAACCAGTGTGAAGGCAAAGGCCAAAGAGATAAAGCAACGAAAGATCAAAGAAACAAACAACAAATCAATAAAAGAGGGAGAACTTGCATTAGTTACATAGGTGTCTCTATCTTCTTGCATGAAGATATTTTGTATTCTTTGAATAATTCTTAAATCATTTTTAGGATATTTTGTATTAGTTTTTGTATAAATACTTCATAATTCGAAGTATTGAGGGTGGATTCCTGAACATTTCTATAGTTGTAATTGATCCAAATACCTGAGGGTTTATTGTACCATTTTCAAGTCAGCAGACAGGACAAGTAATAAAGGCATTGCATTGCAGGATTCATGTGTTGAGCCACTTCAGTGAAGTATCTTTCTATTGTTCATGTTTTTCCTTAAGTATTCCTTGAACTTGTATGTTTTCCAATTTAAATGTTATAATAGGAATATTATTGCAGAAATTGTTTTAGTACACTATGTTCTGAAATGTTGTTCATTTTAATGTTTTCTTCTGATATCCAGATTTGAGAATCCTTAATTTCTCTCCCATATCGATTGACCTTTGTCATTTTCCTTCATTATCTGGTTTGAGGAATCCTTAACTGCTCCTTGATCCCGATTGAAACTACTTCACAATCTAGCCTAAAAGATCTGAATTTTCTCAGCTACCTTGCCTTATGAAGACTTCCTTTAGAACTTGATTCTATCATATTTCTTGATACATTGACTCCATAGCCAAATGAAAAATAGACAGTCATCTATCCATCTGAATCAATAATTCCACCACCAAACCAAAATCAAAACTAATCAACCTTACATAACTAGCCTAAAATCAACTAAAAACAACAAAGTTAAATCATAAAGAGAGAGCTCTCTCTGAGTATTAGGAAGGCTAGATCCTAATCTCAAAAGTAGGTTGATAGTTACCTCTAATATTTCTTTAAAAAAAAAGCATAACAACCCTAGGAATTATTGGAGTGATAACACATTGGCGACCATACTGGGGAATCAGTCCCCAGTTTAAAATAAACCTTAAAGAAAATACTTTTTATCATGTTTTCACCTTAAGGTTGTTTTAGGGTTGTTAAAGAAATTTTCATTGAAAATTAAAAATATGGCTTCTAAAAGAACATACTATACCAGGGCTCATCCTGATCCACAACCTGCTATAATTATTGATGATCTTGACATAATTTTAAGAAAAACCAAAAAAGTAGAAAGTCTAGGAAGTACTAGTCAATTAATCAAAGCAAATTCACTCCATAAAGAATTATCAAGTATACAAGATATTGAATTTGATTTATCATTTGAACACTCGTTGTCTAGATCTAAATCTAAAAATTCAATATATGATAGTGTAATAGATCCTAATTTCATTCAATTTATTGAAACAAAGAAGGAGACTATTTCACTTGATTAAGATCAACAAGCTCTAGAACCTTTTGATAAACTTGATGCTTTGAATACAACTTTGATTAAGGATATTGATGAAGCCTATTTTCAACATTCTGTTGAATTAGCTTCTTTATCTGCTTTTACTCCTAAGCCTTCTACCATTCCTTCAGAATCTGTAAATTCATCTTTATTTAGTACCACATCATCTGTTATTTCCACTATACTTCATTCCACTGAATCATTTGTCCCCAAGCTTCCTCTTCAACCTAGAGTTTTATTTCCATTTCCAAACACTTCAAGTTCATCTTTTATCACTTCTGCTACATTTTCTATTTCTTCAACCTAATTTCCAAGTACATATTCTAGTGTCCCAAGCTTATCTGTAAGTACTTCAACCTCATCACCAAGCACCACAAATTTACCTCCTAGCCAAGCTAGAATTTTAGCCATGGCAACCATATAGGCCCCGTTGGTATTACCAGCTCAATTACATGCCATGCCCCAAGATTACCAAAGTAAAATATTTTAGTTTGATGGTACTGGTCAATACACTGCACAATAACATGTTAATAAGATGATTGATTACTTTGAATTGCATAAAATTGATGAAGTCGATGTTCAAATGAGATTTTTTTTCCAAACATTAGCAGGAGATGTAAAGAAATTGTTTAAAGCTTTACCTGCCAATCATATAGTTGATTTAGCTTTTTTTCATCAATTATTTATTAATAGATAGGAAAGAATGAAAAGCCCTTCACAAATATTGTCTAAATATGAAAACATTAGAAGAGCTCCTAATGAATTTGTTCAAGATTATTGTACTAGGTTTAACAGCATCTATAATGTTATTCCAGAAAACATCAAACCACCACCAGATCTAGCTTTAATCAAATTTCCAAATGGTTTTGATAATAATATGTCATACCAATTGAAAGAAAGAAACTCTAAAACATTAAAACAAGTGCAAAGTAATGCAGTTAGTGTAGAAGCTAATTTGTTAGCTAAAAGAGATAGACAGATAAATGAAAGAAGAGTTGCCATTAATGATGAACCATCCACGCCAGTCAATAAAATAGATAGTTTAGCCAAGTGTATGGAAAGAATAATGGATAAATTATAAAATATGGAAAGAAAACCACAGTGGGATAATCAAAAACAAGTTCCTCAAATCATAAATCCCACCTTTAGGAAGAATAGAAATACTGGTAAATCAAGAGAAACAACACCTGATCAATTGATTAGACCACCTTTCCAAGAAAACTATGCTGAGAGTTCCCAACAAAATGATGAAGATCAGGACACCCAGATTAACTTAATGGGAATAAATGACGATAATACTATTTTTCTTACCCAAGAAGAACATGAGTTATACATGCTACAACAGTTACAGTTAGAATTTGGGGAGTCCTTTGACTATAAACAAGGTTATGAATTTGCAATTAATGAAGTTCACAAGCAGTATAACCTTAGAAGGAATAAAAACACAAAAACCCCTACTAAGAAGACTATCCAAACTCAAACCAAGAAAACAGTAGAAGCTCTTGTGTCCAAGGTGTTACAAATTCTCCGTAGAGAAACTCAGCAAAATTCTATTTCAACTCAGAAAAGCTCTAGTCCAACTCAGAAAAATTCCACTACAAAGATAACACCCAGTCCAAAAATTGTAGACATCACACCTACTGTTGCTAAAACATCAACTGATACTAAAACATCTGCTAAAACTCAAACATCAAATGATGCTAAAGTTACAACTGCAACTCAAACTGTTCCAGATAAGAAAATTGAAAGTAAAATAGTGGAAACACATAATGAAATACCAATTAATGATAAAAAGGATAATAACACTCAAACTACAATTGATATAGAGGAAATCATTTAGTTAGGAAAAACTCAAGTCCCATTTAGCATCCAAACTTAAATCGCCAAATTGAAGATACCTGTTTCTTTAACAGAGTTGGTAAAGAATGATTTATACAAAGCCCAAATCACTGAAACACTGAACATAAGTGAAGGAGAAGAATATGTTAATATGAATGACGACCAACTAGAATTACTATTTGGTCCTGAGGTAAATGGAAAACATCAAGAAGGTGGTGTTCTTCCATTTTACATTAGATTGAGTATTCATAACAACATCCTGCACAATGCTATGTTAGATTCAGGAGCATCTCACAATTTAATGCCAAAGCTATCATGGAAACATTGAATCGAGATATCACCAGACCATACAAAGATGTTTTCTCTTTTGATTTTAGTAAAGTGAAATGTCTTGCCTTGATAAAAGACTTGTGTGTCACTTTAGTCCAGTACCCAGCTAAGAGTATTGTCATGGATATTGTAGTTGCTAATATTCCTCCAAAGTATGGAATGTTATTATCTCTCTCACAAGGATAAAAACTCTAGGGATCACTACAATTAGACATTTCTTGTGCCACAGTTTCAGTATTTGGTCAACCCAAAAATATTTACAGAGAAACTTTAATGAAATAAATGGTCAGTAATGCATAGCAACCACAAAATTATCTTATTTATTCTGTACATTCTCATATGGATTCTTTCATTTTATGTAATTCAGATACTGGCACAGATAAAAACACTACATTACAACACAAGCACAAAGAAGTTGACAATAACAATATATTTCATGAATCTATGTGGCACTTAGATTTCGATGGTTCTGTGAATAGATTAGGAGCCAAGAGAGTTTCTATCTTGGGAGACTCATAATTAATCATAAAACAAATCAAAGGAGAGTATCTTGTGAACAATCCTAGACTGAGCCAATACAGAGAAACCATTATAGATCTGATTAAAGATATGCTTGAAACTGACTTTGTTATTATTCCAAGGAAATAGAACATGTAGGCACACAATTTAACTACTTTTTTCAGTACATGCAGATTGTATTTTCAGCCAAACCACCAATACACTGCAGAGGTAAGACATAGGCAAACTACACCAGACAATTTGAAATATTGGCAGATATTTTCACAAGATTCTCAAATCTATAACTTTATGAATTCTGAGGGAGAATTTCAAAATTGTAATATAGATATTGATTGTACAGTAGATTACACAATAAATAGTGAGTTAGATGTAAATTATGTAGATAACACCGAACCCACTAGATTTACTAAAGTAGAAATAGATAAATTAGAAACAGTAGCAATAGAATAAATGAACAATGATGAACCAAAGATTTTGAACCTTAAAGATAAATTTTTTCCTAAGGGATTAGCCCCATTATAAGATCTTTTTGATTCCAATGGTGTAGCTAGAAAACCAAAAATGGAACCCTTAAGATCAAACATAGAAGCATGTAACATAGGAAGAGAACAAAAACCCAAGCTTATCAAAATTTCCAAAGCATTACCTTCATAAGAAAAACTGAAATACATAAGTTTGTTTAAATAATTTCAAGATGTATTTGCCTGGATTATGAAGACCTCAAGTCTTATGAAACCAACATAATCCAACATAAAATACCCATCAAAGAAAATCAGAAACCATTTAAACAAAAGCTTAGGAGAATTAATCAAGTTCTTATTCCTTTGATTGAAAAAGAAGTAAAGGATGTATGAGGCACAAATCATATCATCTATCAGATATTCTGATTGGGTCTCAAACTTGTTTCCCACTAGGAAGAAAAAAGGGGAAATCAGACTTTGTGTTGACTTTTGAAAATTAAACAAAGTGTCACTAAAAGATAACTATCCTCTCCCCAAAATGGACCATATTTTAGAGAGGGTAGTAGGATCATCCGAAATTTCATTTCTTGATGGATTTTCTAGATACAATCAAATCTTAGTTCAACCAGAAGATCAAGCAAAGACTGCATTTACTACTCCATGGGGAACTTTCATGTATTTGAAAACGCCTTTTGGATTTATGAATGCAGGATCTACATTCCAGAGAGCTATGGACATAGATTTTTCCAAGGAGATTCATGACTTTCTAGTCATTTATCTATATGATATAACAATATTCTCCGAAACAGACAATGAACGTCTAGATGATTTGAAAAAAGTTTTCATTAAATGCATAAAATTTGGTATTTCCTTGAATCCCAAAAAGACACTCTTTGGACTAGAAGAAGATAATTTATTAAGACACATAATTTAAAAAGAGGGAATTAGAATAGATCCAACTAGAATAGAGGAAATCTTAAACATAATCCATCCTAGAAATATCAAGGAATTGCAGGCATTCTTAGGTAAAATAAACTTTCTTAGAAGATTCATTTCTAATTTAGCAGAACTAATTAGAGAATTGAATAACACGTTAAAGAAAGACTCAGCACTTAAATGGATATTAGAGGCTAAACTGTCTTTTGAAGCAATCAAACAAGCCCTTACAAAAACACCAATCCTAATAAGTCCTAATTTAGAAAATAAAAATTATATTTTTTTCTTTTTGCTTCAGAACATACCACTGCAGTAGCCTTGTTGCAAAAGAATGATCAGGGTTATGAACAACCCATTGCTTTTTTCAGCAAATCCTTAAGAGATGCAACACTAAAGTACAACATAATGGAAAAACAAGCACTTTATTTAGTGAAAGCTATTAAATATTTCAGAGTGTATATTTTATACTCACACATAATTGCATATGTTCCAAATTTAGTAGTAGAGGACATTCTAACTCAGAATGGGCCTGATGGAAAGAGAATCAAATGGATTGCCTGATGGAATATGATATTGAAATAAAGCCTACTAAATTGACTAAAGGCCAAGGTTTAGCCAAACTCATGGCTAAATCAAACTATCGAGCCTTAGATATAAATTTCATTGCAACAATAGATGATTAGGAAGAGATGGTGACTCCACAGATCAGTGAAGATTTTTTAGATTCACCTTGATAAGTAGATATCATATTTGTTTTACTTAACCTACAAGCTCCTCCTAATTTGTCTAGAACTAAAGGTAGATTTTTAAAATGAAAAGCAATGAAGTATTGTATCATAGATAATGTTTTATTTTGGAAAGATCATGATGGTATTCTATTAAACTATTTATTGAAAGATGAAGCTGATAAAGTTATGCAAGAATTTCATACAGGTGACCGTGGAGGACACCTTTACTGAAATTCAACTACTGATAAAATCTTGAGGGTAGGTTTTTACCAGCCCACTCTTTTTGCATATGTTAGAAAGTATGTGACCTGCTGTCACAAATGCCAGATATTTGAAGGGAAGAAAAAACTATTACCTTTACCCCTCAAACCCATCTCCACAGAAATGCCATCGCAACAATGGGGTTTAGACTTCATTGGTGAAATTCACCCACCCTCCTTAGCCCAACATAAATGGATTTTGACAGCCACTGATTACTTCACCAAGTGGATAGAAGCCATCCCTTCTAGACAAGCCACTGATTCTGTCATTATCTCATCCCTTGAAAATAATATCCTTTCTAGATTTGGATGCCCACAAAAGCTCATTACTGATAACGCAGCTACCTTCAAATCTAAGAAGATGATTGAATTTTGTAATAGATACCACATTAACCTTGGCCATTCCACTTCCTATTACCCTCAAGGTAATGGAATTGCAGAATCCTCAAACAAAAGCTTGGTTAATATCATCAAAAAACTGTTAGAAGACAACAAAAATACCTGGAAAAAAATATTGGTCAATGCCTTATGGGCAGACAGACTTTCTACAAAGAAATCCATTGGTACCTCTCCCTATAAATTAGTATATGGGATGGATGTTTTTTTTCCATCCTCTTTGGGAGTGCGAGTGATGAAAATGATTCAAGAGCTTTAGGTAGAACCAAATGATATCCAAAGGATGATAAATCAGACTATACATTTGCAGCAAACCAGGGAAGAAGTTTATGTCAAATCACAAGTGATCCAAGACAAAATCAAAAATATTTTTGACAAGAAAACAAAAGAAGATGATTTTTAAATTGGTGATAAAGTACTCAAATGGGATTCTAGAAGAGAAGACAAAGGGAAACATGGTAAATTTGATTTTCTTAGGAAAGGCCCATATATCATTTATGGTTATAGAGGTAATAATGCATTTTTCTTGAAGGAGTTATATGGAGCAGATCTACCAGGTGGACTAGTCAATGGTAGAATGTTGAAGCATTAATTTTCTCCAGATTAACATTAGTTCATTTGTTTACTTTGCTCATTGTAAATAATATTGAAAATCTTAGATTGGATTGGATGTTTATCTTCCAAAGTTGAAGCCCAAAGATAAGGCCCTATGCTTTGAAAGACATAACATCATACGATAGAATAAAGGAGAGCTCAGAAAACAGTTTCAAGGAAAACAAAGTCAAATTTCCAAGGCCACTGATCTTAAAGTTCTTGAAATTTCACCAGGAAATGCCATCCCCAAGTGGAGCCATTGTTAAGGTCCTATAATAATAGGGATCATAATTTTGAATTGACTATGTTTTAGTCTTGTAATATTATACATACTTTTATTTCTGTAAATGTTTTCCCATATTAAAAATGTAAAGAGGATAAGTCCTAAAACAAAAATCAAAGGACTGAAAGAAAAAGATCAAAAAATAATATAACGTATGAACCCTGCCAAAAGGAGATAAAAATAGATCCTGAAAGTGATGCAAATTCAAATTCCACTACTTTAACTTTACTTTTCAAATAAGTTTGTGTCATCTTGTCAAAAATGCCACAATCTAAGAGGATCAAACAATTTAATCTTGATTCATTTATGCTTTAAATTTCATGTTGATAGTTAGAGAATAATATCTAGCCAAACCATTTAATCTTGGCAGATCAGTAGTTAGGTGGAGAATAAAAATGAGCTCATCAGTTTAATCTGAGCTATTAGAAATTATAAGGTTAGAAGTAGATTAGTTTGATTATCAAAGAAAAATAAGAGGGCCAGCAAGCTCAAATGCACCCAATAAATGAAGAAAAAATGTTAGGGTAAATTATGGGTAGGTAGATTACTTTCACAAGTAATAGAGAACATCAGTTGGTCATTTCATATCATTAATATTCCCAAAAATCCCCTTCCCCTTGCTTAAAAACCCTATTTTCCATTTTTAGAAGGCATTTTCCCTTGTAAAAAAACCCTTCCCCTTCATACTAACCTTTCCCCTTATATCACCCATTTTCCCTTCCTAAAAATCCATTTCCCTTTGAAAATCAATCTCCCCTTTACTAATTCCCCTTTTCAATTAAAACATGTAAAAAACCACTTATATAAAGTTTTTAAAAGGGTTAAAATAATGTCGGGCCCCACCGTAAATCCCTCCCCGATGTCATTTTGACACTTATTCTAATGTTTTATCAATTTCCCACATAAATATTTCATTAACCCTTGATATCATTTTTAATTTATCTACTTTATTATATTAAAATCCTTGTTTTATATATTAACACCCCATATTATATTAGTTCCCGTTTAAATATATTTCCCTGGACCCTTCGTGTTAGTTTAACATATAGTTTTATTAAAATCCCTTCCGCTATATCATCCCGGGTCCCACTTTATGTTTAAACCTCGATGCATTATAAATCTCGACCCACTTATTATTAACCTTCACATGACTTAAAACTCGGTCCCACCTATCAAATCCCTCCTATTCGTCCATCCGTTAGATCTCCATTCATTTGATCCAATGGCCAATGATATCTATCACAACCTCGACTGCCAAACATTTAACACCATTGGGGGGTTGCGAAATGGGTGGTTTCACACCCCTGCTCCCCTGCTACGTGGCAGCTCCAAGTTGTACCACATCCTCCATTCCAAAACAACCTAACCACTTTTCACGATGTGATAAACCGCTAAGATTTTTTTTCCCATTGAAACAAAAACCACCATGTTGTTTGAAAGTTAAGCCTCTGAGTCAATGTTTAAACCACTTCCAGTTAAAAGCCATAAAGTCTGCCCGAAACAATTTTTTTCTATTATTTGCTGTGTATTTTCCAAAACTATTTATTTGCAGAGGAGTATCCAAAAAGGACCGGTGCTGACCTATTTTCAAGCCAAAAGAGCCTCTTCCGACCTGTTTTCAAGCTATTCCAGACCAGAATTGAAAGCCTTTTGCTACTAAAGCCGATGCAGAACAATTTTTGAAGCTTATAAGACCAAAAAGCCTCTCATGCAACCATAAAACTTTCTCAAGACTGAAAAATCCATTTTCTAGTTATTCCTAAGTGCAAAAGCTATTACTTACACACAAAAAGTAATAAACTAATCAATTGAACAAATTAAATGGCCTCCCAAGGTATTGTGATTGTTAATCCCCTGCAACCTCCTATTGTTGATGTTGAACATACCCCCCTTGCAGACAAAGACTTCAAAATCAGTGACACAATCATTGATTTCAACATCTTGGACATCCATTGTTGGAGCCATGATAAATCCATGGAACAGGCCGATGATATCTGCCTTTGGAAATCAAATTTACCCAAGTGCATCCTCCCACAGACTTTCCAGTTCCCAGAGATAATTAGACTATATAAAATCAATTATCTTCCAAATGAAAGAGCCCTAGTAACCCCCAACAAAGAGATTTTGTTGACCATTACTATAGAATCAATAAACCAGATGTTGCAAATCCAACCCAAGCCTGATGAAGCCCCTTTGTCAATTGGAATCCTCATTGAATTATATCTAAAGCTTGACTTTCCAAAGAGGTTTCAAATCTTCCAAACCTTCTTGCCTAAATCAATTGAAACACCAAAGAGTAACCCTCCTTATTCAACCTCAATTTTCTCAGAGAGAACCAGACAGATCGTCACAATGTTGTCTTGTATATTAGGATACTTTACAGATGAGTATGTAGATGCTTCAATCTTAGGTTTTCTATCCATTTTCTGTCCAGGACAGCCTCCATATTTTACATTTAACTTTGCTCAATACCTATCAGATGCTATCCATGAGAAATTAGTTAAATTACCAGAGGAGGGAGTGTTTAAGTATTCATTTGTTTTGTTTCATATATTCCTATACTTCCAATATGAAAGGTTTGCAGTTAGCCTTCAAAAACTGGACACAGAGGGTAACCCCCAATCTGTAGTCTTCTGGAATTATTTAATTAGGAAATATTCCACAGAGTTCACCTACAATGACTTTATTGATTCATTTATTCATCCAATTGTCAATATGCTAAGCAGTAACAGTCAACTTAGGATCAACGAAGAAATAAGGAATGTATTGCAGTTGTCTAAACATAGTAGAACAAGAGACTGGTATTTATATCAGAATCACACTGAAATTAGGGTATATGGATGTCACCTCACTCCATACAAGCTGCCCAAATACCTCCCAATGAAATTATTTGCACTAGAATATATCAGGCAGATCCTAAACTCAGATGAAGTGAATTTCCTGTCAGTAAAGAAGAAAACACAGTTTAAGATTAAAAACCAGATTGGTCCTTTCATTTGCAATAACAAGAATACTAGTCAACAAGAAGAAAAGTACTTACATGAATTCAAGTTCAGTGAGAGTTTTAAATGGCAGTATGATCCATTGGGATTTTTTAGCAAACTAAGAGTAAAATTTAAATTGATTCCTTTTGTCCATGAGTCCAAACCAGAGATTGAAAAGTACTACAAATAGTCGGAGTGGTTGGAGAATACTTTGAAAGAGGCGGAGAAACTAGTTGATACTAGTTATGTCCTACATACTCCAGCCATACAAGATAGGAACTCCAAGTGAGCAGGAGAAAAAGGTTCATATTCAGCTCAAACCACTACTGAAAATAAATTCAAACTAATGTACAGGAACAAGCCCAAGCTGAATCCAGTAGTTGAACAAGAAGAGATAGTTGAGACAATTGAAATCAATTATACAGGCACAGTGGCTAAAGAAAATGCACCTCCAGCAGTTTCACAAGAAACTCACCAGCCTTCAACCTCTAATACTCAAATCATTCAGAAGAAACATAGTGTAGAGGTATCTTCATCAAGTAAACTAGTAGAGAAAGAACAAGATATAATGGAGAAGTATACAGAAATCAAACTTGAGAATGAGGCATTGAAAGTAGTGACTTATGCCCAATATTGGAAACAGACACATGGTGACCAGAACAGGTTACTTTCATCATTTGATTACAAGACCAGGAATACGTAGATGACCTTTTGTTAGCCCACAATGCAGTATCCAAAGTCATCAACAGATTACAGGAAACAACATTTGAAGTCATGGCTAAAGATGTTCATCCTTTAGACCAAATTTAATTTCATAATCAAGCTGGAGAAATTCTATATTCTACTATGACCAATAAAGCTATGAGTGTCCAAAAACTTTATAATTCTCTAGAAAACATCAGAGGACAATTAAAGCTAGAGAAGGCATCTTCACAAGCTAAGGAAAATATAATCAAATCACTTGAAGAATTGGTCATGGAGGTTGGATATGATCCCAAGAACATCAAATTTGCAGAAGAGCTCATCAAGAAAAATAATGTAGACATTGCTGCATTGAAGAAGCAGCTCAAATTACTTCTCACTGAACATCCACGAGCAAAAGAAGTTCTAGAGAATGAAGGCCAAAAATATGAAATGATGAATCTCATCATTTAGTTGACAGCTCAATTGAAAGAGATGGAGAATGAGATGGATAAATTGGTGTAGGAAAAGAATGCCAACATGAAAGCAATTCCTGTCACTTCCATTCCTAGAGTTACTACAGCAGTTCCATTTACTTCAACAGCTCCAGTGGCAACAACAGTTCCAGTGGCTACAACAATTTCAACTTCAGCAACACCAGCAACAGATTCAACAATAGTAACTCATCCTAGTGATGAAGCAGGTAAATTTATTAAAGCCATGCAGGACATGTCAATACAGACTACTGAAATAAAAAGACTTAAAGAACAAATAAAAAGTCTAGAGGATGAAAAGAAGTTGATACAAATCATGCATAATTATGAAACATAGAAGTCAAACAGATTGATTGATAGAGTATAGAAATTAGAGAAAGAACTGACACTAAAAAAACCACTTGTCCAAGCAAAGCAACAACTGTGGGCCAATATCATTAAATATGTTAAAGATATTTGGCCATTATCCAAGTTATCTTTGAGCAGAAGGATTTGATCAAGGCAGCAAGTGAAGCCATTCAAAAATTCAAAGAGGAACTTGGGAAAAAGCCAAAAGAGGCCATTGAAATAATAAATTTTCTTAATTCCAAGAGAAAACAGGAATTAGAAGAAATTGACATAAGTGACAGCATTGAAACAATCCTAGAGGTAAGAAAGGTAATTTCCAAGAGGAAGCTGATGACACAAATTGAAGATAAATGTCAAAACATGGAGCTTGCAATAACCAGATTCATGGTCAAATTTGATGTTTTGAGGAAGAAAGGTCTGCCTAATCCTTTGGTGATCAATGAAAAATTAATGAAGCATGAAGACTATGACAAGAAAATAAGAGAAGTGGCCAAAGAACAGTCCAACAATTCCTCCATGAAATGAATTCCTACAAGAAAAGTACTCTATCAGACATTTGAGAATCTCTTTTACCTCTAGCATGAGGTAAATCATCTCTTTATAAACTAGCCTACTTTTTCAAAATTCACAGAAGCTGATGAAATTTACAGAAGAATGGTAAAAATCAAATTACCAGATCAAGAGGCTTGGGAAAATTTATGTGATTTACTATGAAAGGAAAAATTAAAGCAGGTAACAGAGCATGCGGGTTAAAGTGAAAACAGAACATTCAAGGTTAAAAGTGAAAGGTAGAGTTTAAAGAGTAGTAACAAATATTAAAAGAGAATCAGATAAAAAGGCAACGTAAAGGATACTCAATAGTTGAAATATAACCAACGTGAAGGCAACATCTAAAGAGATAAAGCAGCAAAAGATCAAAGAAAAAAGCAACAAATCAATAAAAGAGGGGCAACTTGCATTAGTTACATAGGTGTCTCTATATTCTTGCATGAAGATATTTTGTATTCCTTGAATAATTTCTAAATTAGTTTTAGGATATTTTGTATTAGTTTTTGTATAAATAATTCATAATTCAAAGTATTAAGGGTGGATTTCTGAACATTTCTATAGTTGTAATTGATCCAAATACTTGAGGGTTTATTGTACCATTTTCAAGTCAGCAGACAGGACAAGTAATAAAGGCATTGCATTACATGATTCATGTGTTGAGAAACTTCTGTGAAGTATTTTTCTATTGTTCATGTATTTCCTTAAGTATTCCATAAACTTGTATGTTTTCCAATTTAAATGTTATAGCAAGAATATTATTGCAGAAATTGTTTAAGTACACTCTGTTTTGAATAGTTATTCATTTTAATGTTTTCTTCCAATATCCGGATCTGAGAATCCTTAATTTCTCTCTCATCCCGATTGACCTCTGTCATTTTCCTTCATTATCCGGTTTGAGGAATCCTTAACTGCTCCTTGATCCTGATTGAAACCACTTCACAATCCAGCCTAAAAGATCTGAATTTTCTCAGCTACCTTGCCCTGTAAACACTTCCTTTAGAACTTGATTCTATCATGTTGCTTGATACATTGACTCCATAGCCCAATAGAAAACAGACAGTCATCTATCCATCCGAATCAGTAATTCCACCACCAAACCAAAATCAAAACCAATCAATCTTACATAACTAGCCTAAAATCAACTAAAAACAACAAAGTTAAATAATAAAGAGAGAGCCCTATAATATTTATTTAAAAAAAAATCATAACAACCCTAGGAATTATTGGAGTGATAACACATACTGCAACTCTAAATATTATGTGAGTTGTGCTACTTATTTACATGAGAAACAATTGCAGCAAGCAGTGGCCATGCAAGTACTGCACATGCTAAAATTTTAATGTCTTCCTCCCCTAAAGGCTTTTCAAAGTAGGTTGCAATTCACATAGACACATCATAGAGAATTTTTGGATACTATTTGTCCTTCACAATCTCTCCTCTCATCATCTAATATGTGTGTGCTTTGTCTTGCATCCCTAGATCTTCTCACCTGCTCTCTCCACATTTCCTTCCACACTTCTCTTTCAATAAGCCTGTCATCTATAAACCTTCCTTGATTAGCCTGCATAGACTCAAAAATTATAGTGCTAGAGCTTGAACTAAACTCCTTTATGTTTTCCTCATGACCTGTTCTTTCTTGTAAAATTTTACTCCTAGAATTCATCCCACAACTATGGTTGTTTATGAAACCATTTTCATACTGTAAAGCACCAAGATTACTGTTTTCAAGATTGTCCTTTCTAGACATTCATTTATCAGCTTCAATGTTAACCCCATCTTTTCCAATGTGACTTTATTGAAAAGGATATGTCATTGCATTTTGGCCACATATAAAGCCTATAGAAATATAACTTTGGTGCTTCTGATTTGGGAATGAACTTACTAGAGAATATTCTAATGATCTGGGGTAAGTGGGTTCAATTTATATTTCAAATAAATGTCTTTTCCTTTCATAGGCATCAATTCCTTTACCCAATTTTTCTTGTCTTTCTGAGGCTTTCCAAACTGCTAGAATATTCATCCAATGATATGAGAGAACCGATTTTAATGTTCCTGCTACTATCTCTTAGTCTTGAGCTATCAGTTTTAGCTCCTCTCTTAAAAGGGTGTCTGCTTGAAATATCTAATTTTCCATCCATGTAAATATCATGAAACCTTGGAATTCTACGCCTGAATTGATCCTGTCTATCTTCCTCATTCTCTCCCAGCAAACCACATTTGTAACCATTACCTGCATTTTCCAAATGCAAGCAGTCCCTTTGGATACTGCAACTTTCAGCATTTTCCAATTTTGAAAGGTGGCTAACAGTATCAGTTCTAGCAAAACTATGACTATCGTCCATTGCTTAAGAATTGACACAGTCCCATCCTCCAACACTTGCAGTTCTACTTTTAATGCATATTTTGTCCAACAAATTTTCACACATTGTCAACCCATGCAAACATTCTGATTTGTGTGATATTTTATGAGAATCAATCCATCTATATTTAAAGGTGCCACTAGTTTGGAAAGAACCATGCTAGGGAACAAATAATGACTCGTAGTTATGGCATAACCCATCTGCATCACAAAGGAAAACATCATATTGGCATGGGGAAACTCAACCTTTGGATAACATTTCTCCTCAATGAACTCACTGGTCCTATCATGGTGCCCATAGGAGAGCCTTTGAGAGTTTTCATGGCTATACCCTAAACCCGCTCCCTCAGATTGTGAGAAAGTCATGTCATCCTTCTCTACATGAATATGATAACTTTCCTTGGTCATTCCTAAGTTACAGGGCCTTTGAGAGCCTTCATGGATGTATGCTAAACCTGCTCCCTCTAATTTTGAGGAAGACACATTATTCTGCTCTACATGAATATGATAACCTTCCCTGAGTTACTAATATTTTCATGTTTAGAATTGACATAAAATGGTTCTATGTTTCCAGTCCCATGATCAGTAATTTTGGGAAGTTCTTCAAGCAATCCTTTTCCCTTTTTGGGCCTCTTCTCCACATTATATTCAACATATAATTTCCCCCCCTAGATCAAGATATTTAGATATATTATGTATTTCACTTGTGTGCAAAGTAAATGGACTTATCCCAAAATCTAACTCATTCTTTGGGGTAGAACCAGTTTCCCTACTCAATATGCCTTCATTTTGATCTAACTTGGACATTTATTTATTCTCTAAAGAAGACATGAAACCATTCTCTGGAGACTATGACTTTAGGAACTGTGTCTGTGCATTCCAATGGTTTGTTTCTGAAAATTTACCAGATGGAAAATCACAATTGATATATTTTCACTGACAACATATTCTCTCTCACAATTGTCACATTCATGTCCTGCAGATATGAAGAATGTATCTCATCTAGATGATGTTGTCTTAAGGGGATCATAACACTCTCTAAAAAATCAACCAACAGAAACCTTTTTCGTTTTGGAAAATTGACAATGAAAGAAAGAATAACATCCCTGAACTCATTGAGTCCCTGGAGTATCATAAAGTGAATGAATGGAAGCATACGTCTCATGACATAATTTCTAGGTGAAATTACTTGTCTGAGGCTAAAATATGACAAGCGTCTGATTCTTGGGCAACCTTGAAAGTGAAGTTTGTTTTGTAAGAAGAGGCTCCATATAAGTCCAGGATTCATTAAAGCTTGTTGAGATTCTCTGCCTAGTCTAATTTCACTGCAATGGAAAGAATATTGGAGTTTCCCTGGGTAGATATTGAAGCATTGGATGTTTCACCCCGTTGATCCTCATTCTCCCCTTCTATTCCATCTAGAAACACCCTACTCTTTAAAATGGCATTATCAAAATTTGGCCCATACTCTGAACGAGTAAGAGCATTGTCCAATTCGGAAAAATCTCCAGATTTCGCAGCGATGAACATGAATTTCTCCACAAAAGCACCAATCTCTGCATAACACATGCAGCGGGCCCATGAAGCTGGCTCATCCTTGGGTCATCCCACCCTTACAACAAGTGTTTATAGCTCTTGAAACTCTTTCACCATTGAGTATATCTTTTTCAGTTTCTCTTCATAGCTATAATAATTATCAGGAAAAACTATAGAAAAAGAAGATATGCATGTTGCATGTCTGAAAAAGCCCCAGGAGACAACCATGCATCGTACTAGAAATTTACAATCCCATATGGTGCCAAATATCATCTAAATAGCATCTTCAGGAAGGCGATCAAAGAAATCTGGTTGCGTGTCTTCAATCTTCATTGTACTTCTACAAGACATTCAATAAAATGTAAGTGAGATCATCAATCATCTCTTTCAAAAAAACCTTAAAAATATCCATTCTGAATTGTTTAAGTTGAACGTCAAAATACCACTTTAAAGTCTTAGGAAAAGATACACACATACTCGATGATATACAATATAAATAGGGAAAAATAGGTAAAATTTGAAAGCCTATAAACGTATTGGTGCACCCTCTTGTATACTCTAATGCCACGCTCTCATCCACAGACCATCATGCTGCACATAAATCAATGTTGTACAGATCTGTTAATATTGACACATGTATGTAAGGACTTGTAGTACTACTTGTTATACCTTATACTGTACACTTGTTCAAATAATTTCTATACCAAGGTTATGAATTTTGGATGTCCCAAAACTAATAAAGTTTTGCTATTATGAGTCAACTATTGATCACATCAGGATATGAAATAAATTCCTATAACTATTCCCTAACAATCTATGTAAACATTATGATTTTCATCTAACAAACCTGGTAAGTTTTCTTGGAGAATCTTCCATTCCCGTTGAAATTTCTTCATCCATTTACATTTATTAATATGCTGTGAAAAAACGTTTAAAAACTTCAATCATACACCATAAACATGGAAAAGAACATTTCTTTTGGCAAAAAAAATCATAAAAAGGGATGAGAAGAGCATGCCCTTTAATAAATGTATACCTGGTTTGTTTCTTGGTGGTAGAAGTGATCCATAGGGTCCTTTACACTGTCAAACTATTTGAAGTGACCTAGGTCATGACAACTACCATTGGGCAAGCTATGTAGTGAAAGTTCCTCCCTTTTCTGTTCCATATGCATTGTATCTTCATCCATTTTCTGTTCCACATCAATTTTACCTAATATCAGCTTAACTAAATCAAAATCAACAGCTTTCCAACTTTCAAGACCATCTTAATCATATTCTTCAACATTATTGCAAACTGATGCATCATCTTCATCTCTACGAACCACAAATATTTGTTGAGGTCCAACCTACATAACAAACACAAAAAATTAACCTTTGGCAACAAAAGTAAATTCATACTATTTGTTCTATGATAGCCTGTTTATAATGTGGCAATGATACCAACGAAGAAATGGTAAGAGGTTACCATGGTTTAATTTAATATTATAATAGTTGGTAGAACTATACATAGTAAGTTATAATTTAAATAGAATGGTAGGTAAGTATGTTAAAGGTTATAATAAGGGTAAGTTTAACCTTGGGAATAAAATTGAAAGGTGGGGAATACCATGCCAATTATGTGTAATAAAGGATGAACTTCTTGAAGAGGAAGTTGGTTGTTGGAAAGGTGCTTGGTCTACATAGGCTTCCTAATATCTTAATAGTCAAAACTCTAGTTTGTATTAAAGGATCATTTTTTATATCATTTGGAAGGCATGGGATAATTCAAAATCTTTATATTTAGATTTGGAAGGCATGGGACATGGAAATACTAAAATGTTGACTATGGAAGTGAAGCATGTGGCTTCATCCTTAATGAAAATGTTGGGGATGTAGTTGACATTGTGAATCACCCATTGCTTGTTCAATCTTCTATCAGTCACCTTCAAGGTGATGCATTTACAAGTAAAGCATGAAATGATAAAACAAATAACGTAATTACATTAATTGCTCCCTTCATGACCTTATCAGACTACCTTTTTAGCATAATTTTGATTCGATAGCATAAATTCTTGTGTCAACTATTGAAAGGAATAACAACATTGGAAGTATGTGCAACAAAATTCCAACTTGTTGGTAGATGCCTACATCTACTATACAATTCAACTCACCTAAAAATTTATACTCTCTGACCCAAAGCCTGCACGATCTCCTTGGGGATCAGTTTGCATCATCTCAATATTATCTGTAGCCTAAAAATTAGAAACCAAAGTTAATAGAAAATTCTGTGAAAAGAAATATAACAAAATAATAAATATGTTTAATGAAAAGTATCTATTAGGGTCTTATAATAATAGGATTCATAATTTTTGAATTGACTTTAATTAGTCTTGTAAATATGTACATACATTTCTTTCTGCAAGTTGTTTTCCCATATTTGAAAATTATAAAAAATTAAAAGAGGGTACAAGTCCTAAAATAAAGATCAAAGGACTTGAAAATAAAAGACCAAAAAGAATAAAAATGGACCCCAAAAGAAAAAATAGATAAAAATAAGACATGAAAGTGAGCAAGTCAAAATTCCACTACTATTTACTTTCACTACAAAAATAATGATTATGTGCAAATTGTTCAAAATGCCATAATCCATGATCAGCGTAATAGTTTAATCTTAACTTTTCATGCTTTGAATTTCATGTTTTAGATAGATAAAAAAAGATATGTCAAACAGTTTAAACTTGACAAATCAGTAGATAGTTAGAGAATAAATGAGGAGCTCGACAATTTAATTTGAGCCCTCTGATGAAATAAGGTTAGAATTAGATAGTTTATGCTTTAAAATAAAAATGGATTAAGGGTCTGCAAGCTCAAATGCACCCATGTGAATGAAGATAAAATGTTAGGGTAGAAAATGGGTAAGTAGAAAACAATTTTACAATGGCATGAATAAATTTCATCTGGCAAAATTACTAATTTCCCTTCCCTCAAATTATTCTAGTATTCAAAACATTCAGTTATAAAGGCTCAGAGCATTTCTCTGACTTATATTGGGACCAGACCCAAGGAATAATAACTTATTAGTGAAAGTACTGGATTCCCTTCATAAAAACCCAATTCCTCGGCATATTTACCCGTTTCCAAAAATACAATCCCTTTTCTTAAGTAAAACACCTGTTTTGCTTAGAAAAAGGTAAAATCCCCTCTTAGTTAATTTCATTTCATCCAAAAACACTAAAAACCCCACAAAATACAATTTATCCTAAGTTTAAGTGCAAATGTTAAATGGTACAATCATTTGTGCTTAAAAAGGTTTATTTTTAAACTTAGTTTATTTTTTCTATTTTCATTCATTACATTTCATTTTATATTAATTTTTAACACAAGGTATTAAATCCTTTAGATCACCCCTTCCCGTATATTTATTAATTCCTTTAATTAAAAATCCCAAAAACCCATTACTTTAACATTAACCCATGGTTCTAATTACCCCACATGTTATATTTCCCCGCACTTTCCCCATAGGTTAAAAACGTTATAATCCTTCCCCAATGGTTGTTAAACATACGTAAATATTTCATTTACTATGTAAATATTAAAACCTGCCTATCATATTAATGTATTGGTTTTACATTAAAAACATACGTTTTAATGTTAAAAATAGTCCCGCCACATAATAAGACCTGGGCCCCATGCCCACATATGTCGAGCAACTCTTCCGACTAATCTTAGCTGTTCCAATACCTGTCTCTAGATCTGACGATCCAAACGACATATCACATTTCAACTTGCACGATCAACAATCAATTTCATATTTTCAAAATGGGTAGTTTGGCCATACTATCTCTCCTCCATGCGGCAATATGTGATTGGATCACATTCGATCCGAGAAAACTACTTACCACCCAAAGCCTATGCGATAAACCACTCCAGGTTTTCTCCTTCATGCGCCAAAGCCCTCTGCTCTGATATGACTGCCATTTAATGTTGATCCTGTTTTGACCTACAAACCTTATAAAACTTCATATGCACCTAGTAAAGCTATTTTTTTCATTGTCTGAGCATATTTATCCTTCCGACTAAGCAAAAAAGCCCAGTATACCATTTTTTCGCCCAAGGAACCAGACAAAGCTATTGCAATTGTTGTCAAGATCACTGGAAGCTTCAGTTCGACTTCCATAAGACTTCAAAAGCCATCAGAACCCTGTTCGACGCCACTGAAACTATTTTAAAGACCAAATACCTGCGAAAACAGGTATTCTTTGAAAAAATAACCTCCTGATCATTTGAAAAATAGTCATTTCTAAGAAATTGAGCCTTGTGAAACCCATTTACCCATAGAAATACCCCTATATTTTCCTGCAAAGAACGAATTAACTATAAAAACTCTGATAAACCCTAGTTGGATACTGCATATGGTTTTTTTAAGAAAAATTGAGTATATTTAGCCTTTGCAGACCTTAAAAAGACTCCTAATATATCCAGAAACCCCTTGCAAATGATCCCACTCTTTCTATGCCCAATTTGAAACAGATTCAGTCCAGTTTATCCAAAAAGACAGAGAAAACCCTTGTTTTATCATATCTTGAACCTGTAAGAGTTTGAAGAACAGTTTAAAGCCAAAATTAAAAGGTTTAAAATCAAAAGAAAGCCAGTTTATACCTTTGCTAAGCCATAGACCTCTGTTAAACCATAAAAACCTTTTGTAAACAATTCAATCTTACAGAAGAGTTTAAAAAGGCCAAAATACAGAGTTTCAAGCACCCATAAGATCTAAAAATGTCAAATCAAACCCAACAGTGTCTTCCAAAACCACAATTGTTGTAAACCCTCTACAACCTCCTGTTGTAGACATTGAACATACACCCTTGGCTAATGTGGATTACAAAATAACTGATCCAATGATAGAATTTAATCTTTTAGAACTCCACTGCTGGAGTCTTGAAAAATCATTAGATCAGGGAGATGAAGTCTAGATTTGGGACTCAAATCTACCCAAGTGTGTAGTTCCACTCACCCATCACTGTCCAAAAGTCATCAGGCTATGTCAATCATATTATTCTCTTGAACAAATAACAATGGTAAATGTAAATAAAGAAGTATTGTTCTCAATTACTGTTGAGTCAATAAACCTAATGCTACAGCTCAAACCAGATCCCAATGCAGTTCCCTTATCCATAGAAGCACTCACAAAGCTTTACATTGGTTTTGATTTTCCTAAAAGGTTTCAGATCTTCCAAAATTTCATGCCTGCCTATGTTGAAATTCGAAAACTAAACCCTCCTTATTCTACTTCCAAATTTCCTGAAGGGCGTGTCATATCCATGTTGTCCTTTATCCTAGGGTATTTTAGAGATGAGCATATAGATGAGTCAATCGTAGGTTTTCTATATATATTTATACCAGGACAACCTGACAATTATGCTAAATACATAGCTGACAACATCCATTATCATCTTGTCAAATTTGCAACTGAAGGAGTATTTAGGTATACTTCCTTTCTTTTTCACTTGTTCTTATATTTCCAAGTAGACAAGTTCCCAATAACACTTCAGAAGCTTAATGTAGAAGGTAACCCACTCTCAGTCCTCTTTTGGACATATTTGATTAGAAAAGAGTCCACAGAGTTCAGTTATGTAGAGTTTACAGATTCCTTTGTTCATCCCTTGATAAAAATGTTGACAAACAGTGTACAAACCAGAATAAATGATGAGATAAAGAAAATATTGCAGCTGTCAGAACAAAGTAAAACTAGAGATTGGTACTTATATCAAAATCATATAGAAATCATAGTTTTTGGGTCAAATATTTTACCTTATAAACTACCTAAGTATGTGCCAATGAGAGTTTCTGCCTTGGAGTACATCAGGAAAATTATCAATTTAGATTCAATCAATTTTTTGGCAACCAAAAAGAAGACCCAATTTAAGTTGAAAAATTAGATAGGACCCTTCATTTGTAATCTCAAAGATGCAGGAATAGAAGCAACAAAACAGTTGCTGGAGTACAAATTTGAATTTAGATTCTTATGAAATTATGATCCTCAGGGAATACTTAGCAAAATGAGGGTGAAGTGCAAATTGACACCTTATATTCATGACAAAAGGCCAGAAATTGTACAATTTTCTAATCAAACAGAGTGGCTAGAAAATACCTTGACTGAAGCAGTAAAACAGGGTGATACTAGTCATACCTTGGAAACTGTGAATCAAGAAGAAAAAGCTACCAAAAGAGTCAGAGAAGAAGGTACCTACACTGCTGAAACAACTATAGAGACTAGGTTTAAACTCAAATATAATAAAAATCCTAAGCTCAATCCAGTTGATAAAGAAAAAGATACCATAGAAGTGGAAGATACAAATGTTCTAGAGACAAACACAGATGCTGCTACAGTCATTATAAATGAGCCATCCACATATATTCTAAATGAAGAGAATCTTGATACTTCAAACACACAGGTAATAGAGAAGCAATAGAGTATGGAGGCATCCTCCTCACAGTCAGCAGAGGACAAAAATATTGACATCAGGGAGAAATATAAGCAGATAAAGGCCAAGAATGAAGAAATCAAGAATGAGATTTATTCTCACTATTTAAAATAAACACCAGGGATCCAAAATATACTTTTTTCAGCCTTTGATTATTCAAATAAGAAGTTTATTATGTCAGTGCTTCAACCAACAGTCAAGAATCCCAAAACAATTGGTTGATTTTACATAGTCAAAACAGAAAATTACAGCAGTAAGGCAGTTAAAAAATGGTTAAAATGTATAAGTAATTAAAGAGTATCAGATGAAAGAGTATTAGATAAGAGGATAATATTTCAAAACAGATTTGAAATATCTTGTGCCAGTGTTGAAGACAGCAAAGCAGCCAGCTAAACCCAATCCAAAATTGCACTTCTATTTTATCTGGATAAATAGGACAGCTTGCTAAGTTGTTAAGCAGTTTTCACTATATTATTGTAAAATATATTTTATTTCCTTAGAAAAATCCTGAGTATTCTAGGATATTTTGTAAACATTTTTGTATATATACTTCATCTTTTGAAGTATTATTGTGGAATAAATTGTTGAAGATTTCTATAGTCATTTTTGTTGTACCTGAAGGCTTTTTGTAGCAAGTTCAAGTAGCAGACTGGATCAAATAATATAGCATCATATTTCAGGATTCATGTGATGATCCATTGAAGTGAAGTACTTTCTACTGTCATTGTTTAATCTTCTTATGTTTCATATGCATCCATATATGTGTTCTAAATTTGAATGATGAACTAGGAATATTATTACAGGATTTGTTAAAAGCACCCTGTCTTTAACTAGTTATCATTTCTATGTTTTATGTTGTTTTCCAGAGTACGGAACCCTTAATTGCTCCCTCTTTTGAATGACCCCTGTGTTCTCCTTCCTTATCTGGATCAAAGAATCCTTGATTTCTCTTTATCTCGATCAAACCCCTTCACCAATCAGTCTTCCAAGATCTTCAATGACTTATCTATCTTGCCCTGAAAATATTTGATTTTTTGACCTTGATCCTAGTCTTGTCTACTTAACGTTTGACTCCTTAGCCAATGGAAAAACAGATCTATCACTATCCATCTCATTAAGTGGTTTTTCCTCACCAAACAAGACCAAACCATTTTGCACATCATAACTAGCCTAATATCATATAATTAAAAAAAAAGTTAAATCTTATAGAGAGAGCCCTCTCTGAACCCTAGGAAGGCTAGATCCTAGAGTTTATATTAGGTCTGTGGTTACCTTTAATGTTCTCTGACTAAAAAACAAAATCTCACAACTTAAGAATTATTAGAGTGATAACATACTAGTGACCATACTGAGGAACTAACCAATCCTCAGTCTTAAAATAGATCTTAAAGGGAATCATTTTCATCATCATTTTACCTTAAGACTATTTTGAAATTTGTGAGTATCATTTTATCAAAAAATTATAATTCTGGCTTCTAGAAAAATATACTATACCAAGTCAAACCTGGATCTTAAACCTATTGTTATAGTAGACAATTCGAACAAAATTGGAAAAAAGAATAAACAAGCAAAATATTTAGGTGCTAAACTTTCCTTAGAGAAAATTCATTTCCAAAAGGGTTAGTGAGTATACAAGTCATAAAGTTTGACCTAAATTTTGAACATTCTTTATTCAGAAGTAAATCAAAAAGTGAATTAAATAGTGTTGTTATAGATCATGTTTTTATTTCATTTCTTGAAACAAAGCAGGAAAATGTTTCAGTAGATTCTGAATCAAAGTTATTTGAAGCTCATGATAGACTTGAAGAAATAAATGCTACTATCCTTAAGGAAATAAATGAAGCTATTGAATTAGCTGAATTATTAGCATATACATCTAAGCCTTCTATTTCTCATTTAAATACCAACCTAATAAAATATGTAGATCCATCTCTTTTTACCACTACATCATCTATAATTTATAGTACCCTCCAATCCACAGATTCATTTATCCCTAGACAACCCTTCCTACCTAGAACACTATTTCCATCTACTCCCACATCAACTCCATCCACTAGTTTACCTTCTGCAATTTCAAACACATCATTCTCATTTCCAAGTAGTTCTTCATATATCCCAGTTTCATTTTCTAGCACCCCAACTTCATCCTTTAGTTCATCCACCACTTTTTCTAGTACATCATCTTATATTCGAGTTTCATCAACCACATCATTAACCTCATCAGCTAGTACTTCTATTCCTACCCCAAGAACTTCCAATCTACCTCCTGGCCAAGCTAAAATTCAAGCTTTGGCTGCTAGGTATGCTCCCTTGGTCCTTCCAGCTTAGTTACATGACATACCTCAGGATTACCAAAGTAAAATACCTCAATTTGATGCTTCCACATATTAGACTGCCCAACAACACATTAATAAGATGACAGATTATTTTGAGCTTCATGAAATAGATGATTCTGATGTATAAATGAGACTCTTTGCTCAAACATTAACAACAGAAGTTAAAAAATGGTTTAAAGGTCTTAATCCTAGTAGTATAGCTGATTTATCAGTCTTTCATAGATTATTTTTGAATAAATGGGAAAAGAAGAAAAATCCACTCCAAATATTATCTGAATTTGATGCAATGAAAAGATCTCCTAATAAAACAGTCCAAGACTACTGCACTAGATACAACATTGTTTATAATTCAATCTCAACTAATCTCAAACCCACTCCTAACTCTGTCCTACTCAAATTCCCTGATGGATTTGACATAGACATGGCATAGCAATTAAGAGAGAGAAATGCTGACACTTTAGAAAGAATGCAAAGAGATGTTGTTAGTGTAGAATTAAATATTTTAGCTAGAAAAGCTAGATTAAGGAATGAGAGGAGAGTAACCATACAAGAAGAGACATCTAATTCATATGGAAAAATAGATCAGCTAGCAAAAAATTTAGAGAGAATGATGCATAGATTAGACAATATAGAAAGAAGACCACAATGGGATAATCAACAACAAATTAGAAATCCCAACTTCAGGAAAAATATGAACTCAGGAAAATCCAAAGAATCAGCACTTGATTAGACAATAAGACCTCCATTTCAAGAGAACTATGTTGAAATTTCTCAACAGAATGCTGATGATGAAGAAACCATAAATCTAATGGGTATAAATGATGAGAATACTATCTTTCTCACTCAGGGAGATCAAGAGTTATTTGAAATGCAACAAATTCAATTAGATTCAGGTGAATCATTTGACTACAAACAAGGTTATGATTTTTTCATAAATGAAGTACATAAGAAATATAACCTTAGGAGTAAGAAAAACACTGAACCTTCTACTAAGAAAACTGTACAAACATAAAATTATAAAACAGTAGAGGCTCCCACTATAAAAGTTCTGCAAAACTCTAATTCATCCCAAAAAGTTTCCAACTCTAAAATTTCACCTAGTCCTAAGATTGTTGATATAACATATGAGGTTGTCCAAACATCAACAGATTCACAAAAATCTGTTGCTATTAAAACACCTAATTCTGCTAAAGAAAAAAACTTAGATTCCAAAACATCAACTACTAATCCAAAATTAGTAGATCCAAAAGCTGCCACTGCTAAAAAAACTTCTAATAATTTAAAATCTGAAACATCTACTGCTTCTCAAACCATTCCTGAAAAGAAAACTAGGAGCAGTAAGACACAAGAAAATCAAACAGAAAATGAAAAGATAACTGTATAAAATCAAGACAAACCTATTCAAACTACAGTTACTAAGGAAGAGTTAATTCAACTTAGTAAATCACAAACTTCATTCAATATAAAAGCTGAAATTGCAAAATTAAAAATACCAATTCCTTTGACAGAATTGGTAAATCATGATTTGTACAAAACAACTATCACTGAAACATTAAACATGAATGATGGAGAAGACTCAGTAAACTTAATTGATGATCAACCATAGTTAACTTTTGGTCCTGATGTTAATGGAAAACACCAAGATGGAGCAGTTCCACCATTTTACATTAGCCTAACTGTTCATGACCAAATATTACACAATGCAATGTTAGATTCAGGGGCTTCACACAATTTAATGTCCAAAGCAATAATGGAAACCTTGAACTTAGACATCACTAGGCCTTACAAAGATCTCTTTTCATTTGATTCAAGAAAAGTGAAATGTTTAGGTTTAATTAAATATTTGTGTGTCACATTAGTTCAATATCCCGGTAAAAGTATACTAATGGACATTGTAGTAGTTGATATCCCTCCCAAGTATGGAATGCTTTTATCTCGCTCATGGGGAGCCAAATTACAAAAATCTCTACAATTGGACATGTCATATGCTACCATATCAGTTTTTTTCCAACCAAAGAAACTCTATAGGGAAACATTGATGAAATATATGGTGAGTAGTGCAGGAAGATCAATAGATTACCCAATTTACACTACACCTACTGACCTAGATTCATTCATCTTATGTAACTCTGAAACTGATAATGAAATCAAAACTGAACTAAAGGATAAAAACAAAATACAAAACAATGAAAATATCTTTCATGAATCACTATGGAATTTAGATTTTGATGGATTAGTCAACAAACTAGGAGTAGGATCAGGAGTTTGGATAACTAATATGGAAAATAATGACGCAGAAGGCCATGCTTTTAGACTGAATTTTAAATGTACCAACAATATGGCTGAGTATGAAGCCCTCATTTTAGGACTCCAGATTATCAGAAATTTAGGAGGTAAAAGAATATCAATAATGAGAGATTCAGAGTTGATTATAAAACAGATAAATGGAGAATATTCTGTTTATAATCCTAGATTAGGCCAATATAGAGAAACTATGTTAGATTTGATAGATGAATTATTGGAATGTAATTTTTCTGCAATACCAAGAAAGTAAAACATATAGGCACACTCCTTAGCAACTTTTGCTAGTACTTTTAATTTTCCCTTTCAGCCCAATCATAAGTATACTACAGAAGTAAAACACAGACCAATAATTCCAGATGACTTCAAATATTGGCAAATTTTCTCACAAGATCAACAGATTTCCCATTTTATGAATAATGAAGGTGAATTTCAGAACTATAAAATAGACACAGACTGTACATTAGATCAGGATTTAGATATTGAAATTGATTTGAATAATATAGATGTAAATAATGTAAAGTTTGCTAGACCTACTAAATTTAGTCAATCAGATATAGATAACTTAGAGAAAGTAGAAATTGATGAGATAATTGATGATGAATCTGATATGTTAAATCTCAAAGATAATTTCTTACCAAAAGGCTTAACCCCTTTAGAAGATTTATTTGACTCAAATGATGTTGCTAGAAAACCCAAAATGGAGCCACTTAGATCTGATATTGAGGAATGTAACATTGGCACAGAGTTAAAACCTAAGATGATCAAACCTTCCAAAGCCTTACCTCAGCAAGAAAAAGAAAAATATATTTCTCTTTTCAAGGAATTTCAAGATGTTTTTGCTTGGAGTTATGAGGACCTAAAATCTTATGACATCAATATAGTAAAACATAAAATCCCTATAAAAGAAGACCAAACAAATTTCAAACAAAAGTTAAGGAGGATCAACCCTGTTTTGATGCCTTTGATTGAAAAAAAGGTAAAAATAATGTACGAGGCACAGATAATTGCACCAATCAGATATTCTGATTGAGTTTCTAATGTAGTTCCAACTAGAAAAAAGACAAGAGAAATTAGATTATGTGTTGATTTCAGGAATCTAAACAAAGTATCCTTAAAAGATAATTATCAATTACCAAAGATGGATCAAATTTTACAAAGGGTAGTTGGTTCTTCTAGGATTTCACTTTTAGATGGATTTTCAGGATACAACCAAATTTTAGTCCAACCAGAGGATCAAGCCAAAACATCTTTTACTACTCCTTGGGACACTTTTATGTATGTAAAAATGTCTGTTGTTTTAATGAATGCAGGGGCCACTTTTCAAAGAGCTATGGATATAGCCTTTGCAAAGGAAATTCATGAATTCTTAGTAATTTATTTAGATGACATTGTTTTATTTTCTAAGACTAATTATGAATACTTGGATCATCTTAGATAAGTCTTTATTAAATGCAGAAAGTTTGGCATCTCTCTAAACCTTAAGAAAACTTTGTTTGGATTAGAAGAAGGTAAGTTACTTGGACACATAATATCTAAAGAAGGGATTAGAATAGATACTGCTAGAATAGAAGCAATTCTTAACATTAGTCCTCCTAGGAACATAAAAGAGTTATAAGCTTTTCTAGGTAAAATTAACTTTTTAAGAAGATTCATCTCCAATTTTGCTGAAATAATCGGAGAGCTTAACAACATGCATAAAAAGGACTCAGTTCTTAAATGGACTATTGAGGCCAAAAAATCATTTGAATCTATCAAATAGGCTTTAACAAAAACCCCAGTCCTTATAAGTCCTGACTTTAAAAAGGATTTCATCATTTTCTCCTTTGCTTTAGAACACACCATTGCTGCAGTTTTACTGTAGAAAAATGACCAGGGATATGAGCAACCCATAGCTTTCTTTAGAAAAAAAATAAGAGATGCTACTTTGAAGTACAATATCATGGATAAACAGGCCCCAGCTTTGGTAAAGGCCATTAAATATTTCAGAGTGTATGTTCTTTATTCTCACATCATTGCTTATGTTCCAAATGCAGTAGTAAAAGACATTATAACTCAGGATGGTCTTGATGGTAGAAGAGGCAAGTGGATTGCCACAATTTTGGAATATGACATAGAGATAAAACCCACTAAACTTATAAAAGGTAAGGTTTAGCCAAACTCATGGTTGAATCTAACTGTCATGCCCTAGACATAAATTTTATTTCCCAAGTAGATGATCCGGAAGAGATGGCGACTCCAAAGATCAGTGAAGCCTTTTCAGACTCACCATGGTATGCAGATATCATATCTGTATTACTAAACTTACAAGCTCCTCCTGGATTATTAAGAACATAAGCTAGATTCTTAAAACTAAAGGCAATAAGATTTTGTATATTAGACAATGTACTTTTTTGGAAAGATCATAGTGGAATTTTACTGAATTGTTTGCTAAAATAAGAAGCTAACAAAGTATTAGAATAATTTCATGCAGGTGACTGTGGAGGATATCTCTACTAGAATACTACTGAAGACAAAATCCTGAGAGCTGGTTTTTACTGGCCTACTTTGTTTGCATATGTAAAAAGGTATGTGACCTCCTGTCACAAGTGTCAAATATTTGAGGGAAATAAAAAGCTCTTACAATTTCCCTTAAAAATTATCTCAACAAAAATGCCATTTCAACAAAGGGGTCTTGACTTCATTGGTGAAATTCACCCTCCATCATCAACCCAACACGAGTGGATTCTGACAGCCATTGATTATTTTACTAATTGGATTGAAGCCATACCCTCTAGGCAAGCCACTGAGACTGTCATTATCTCCTTTTTAGAAAGAAACATACTTTCAAGATTTGGATGTCCTCAAAATATTATTACTAACAATGCAGCTGCATTCAAATCCAAAAAGATGATTGACTTTTGCCATAAATATCACATTACCCTAGGCCATTCTACTGAATATTACCCTCAAGGTAATTACCTTGTTGAATCTTCCAATAATAGCCTTGTAAACATCATCAAGAAATTACTAGAATATAACAAAAAGACTTGAAACAAGAAGTTAATCAATGCCTTATGGGCAGATAGACTTACCACCAAAAAATATATTGGTACATCTCCTTACCAGCTTGTCTATGGAATGGATGTTGTTTTTCCATCTTCATTAGGAGCACCATTAATGAAGATAATCCAAGAATTACAAGTTGAGACAAATGACATTCAAAGAAGGATTAACCAAACCATTCACTTGCAGCAAAAAAGAGAAGAGGTTTATCTTAAGTCTCAAGTTATCCAAGATAAGATAAAGAATTTTTTTGACAAAAAGAGTAAAAAAGATGATTTCTACATTGGAGAAAAAGTATTAAAATGGGATTCAAGAAGAGAAGAGAAAGGTAAACATGGAAAATTTGATTTTCTATGGAAAGGACCTTATGTTATTTATGGTTACAAAGGTAACAATGCTTTCTTTCTGAAAGAAATTGATGGATCAGATCTGCTAAATGGACTAGTCAATGGCAGAATGTTGAAGCACTATTACTCCTCAGAGATAACAAATAGTTAATTTTGTTTACTTTGTCCATTTTACATAAAAATTGAAGATATTAGATTGGATTGGATGTTTCCTTAACAGAGTTGAAGCCCGGAGAGAAGGCCCTAAGCTTTGAGAGGTAAAACGTCATAAGTATAAACAACTGCAGAGATCAGATAACATCTACAAGGTCAGCTCAGTAAAAATTCAAAGGCTACTAGTCTTAAAGTTCTTGACATTTCACTAGGAAATTCCATCCCCATGTGGAGCCACTATTAGGGTCCTATAATAATAGGATTCATAATTTTTGAATTGACTTTAATTATTCTTGTAAATATGTACATACCTTGCTATCTGCAAGTTGTTTTCCCATATTTGAAAATAATAAAAAATGAAAAGAGGGTAAAAGTCCTAAAAGAAAGATCAAAGGACTTGAAAAGAAAAGACCAAAATATATAAAAATAGACCCCAAAAGAAAAAATAGATAAAAATAAGACATGAAAGTGAGCAATTAAAAATGCCACTACTATTTACTTTCACTGCAAAAATAATGATTATGTGCAGATTGTTCAAAAAGCCATAATCCATGATCAGTTAAATAGTTTAATCTTAACTTTTAATGCTTTGAATTTCATGTTTTAAATAGAGAAATAAAGATATGAAAAGAAATTTAAACTTGACTAATCAGTAGATAGTTAGAGAATAAATGAGGAGCTCAACAGTTTAATTTGAGCCCTCGGATGAAATAAGGGTAGAATTAGATAGTTTATGATTTAAAATAAAAATGGATTAAGGGTCTGCAAGCTCAAATGCACCCATGTGAATGAAGATAAAATGTTAGGGTAGCAATTGGGTAAGTAGAAAGCAGTTTTACAATGGCATGAACAAATTTCATCTGGCAAAATTACTAATTTCCTTTCCCTCAAAGTATTCCAGTATTCAAAACCTTCAGTTATGAAGGCTCAGGGCATTTCTCTGACTTCTATTATGACAGGACCGAAGGCTTAATAACTGATTAGTGAAAGTACTGGATTCCATTCATTAAAACCCATTTCCCCAACATATTTACCCTTTTCCAAAAATACAAACCCTTTTCCTAAGTAAAACACCTTTTTTCTTAAAAAAAGTAAAATCCCCTCTTAATAATTTCATTTCATCCAAAAACACTCAAAAACCCACAAAATACAATTTATCCTAAGTTTAAAGTGTAAATGTTAAATGGTACAATCATTTGTGCTTAAAAAGGTTTATTTTTACACTTTACTTAGTTTATTTTTTCTATTTGCATTCATTACATTTCATTTTATATTAATTTTTAACATAAGGTATTAAATCCTTTAGGTTACCCCTTCCTGTATATTTATTAATTCATTTATTTAAAAATCCCCAAAACCCATTATTTTAACGTTAACCTATGGTTCTAATTACCCCACATGTTATATTTCCCCGCCCTTTCCCCATAGGTTAAAAACATTATAATCCCGCCCCAATGGTTGTTAAACATACGTAAATATTTCATTTACTATGTAAATATTAAAACCCGCCTATCATATTAATGTATTGGATTTACATTAAAAACATATGTTTTAATGTTAAAACTAGTCCCTCCACATAATAAGACCCGGGCCCCACGCCCACATATGTCGAACAACTCTTCCGTCTAACCCTAGTTGTTCCATACCTTTCTCCAAATCCGACGATCCAAACGACATATCGCATTTCAACTTACGTGATCAACAATCAATTTCGTATTTGCGAAATGGGCGGTTTGGCCATACTATCTCTCCTCTATGCGGCAATATGTGATTGGATCACATTCGATCTGAGAAAACTACTTACCACCCAAAGCCCGTGCAATAAACCGCTCCTGGTTTTCACCTTCATGCGCCAAAGCCCTTCGCTCTGATATGAACACCATTTAGTGTTGATCCTGTTTTGACCTACAAACCTTATAAAACTTCATATGTGCCCAATAAAGCCCTTTTTTGCATTCTCTAAGCATATTTATCCTTCCGACTGAGAAAAAAATCCTTGTATACCATTTTTTCGCCCAAGGAACCAGACAAAGTTATTTCAATTGCTGTCAATATCACTGGAAGCTTCAGTTCGACTTCCATAGGACTTCAAAAGCCATCAAAAACCTATCTTGCGCCCCTGAAACTATTTTAAAGACCAAATACCTATGTAAACAAGTATTCTTCGAAAAAATAACTTCCTGATCATTTGAAAAATAGCCATTTCTGAGAAATTGAGCATTGTGAAGCCCATTTACCAATAGAAAGACCCTTATATTTGCCTGCAAAGAACGAATTAACTATAAAAACTCTAATAAACCCTAGTTTGGATACTGCATATGGTTTTTAAAGCAAAATTGAATAAATTTAGCCTTTTCTGACCTTAAAAAGACTCCTAATCTATCCAAAAACCCCTTGAAAATGATCCCACTCTTTCTATGCCCAATTTGAAATAATTTCAGTCCAACTTATCCAAAAATATAGAGAAAACCCTTGTTTTATCATTTCTTGAACCTATAAGAGTTTGAAGAATAGTTTAAAGCCAAAATTAAAAGGTTTAAAATCAAAAGAAAGCCAGTTTATACCTTTGCTAATCCATAGACCTTTGTTAAACCAGAAAAAACTTTTGTAAAAAATTCAATCTTATAGAAGCGTTTAAAAATTCCAAAATACAGATTTTCAAGCACCCAGAAGATCTAAAAATGTCAAAATCAAACCCAACAGTGTCTTGCAAAACCACAATTGTTGTAAACCCTCTACAACCTCCTGTTGTAGACATTGAACATACACCATTGGCTGATGTGGATTACAAAATAGTTGATCCAGTGATAGAATTTAATATTTTAGAACTCCAATGCTGGAGTCTTGAAAAATCATTAGAACAAGGAGATGAAGTCCAGATTTGGGAGTCAAATCTACCCAAGTATGTAGTTCCACTCACCCATTAGTGTCCAGAAGTCATCAGGCTATGTCAATCCTATTATTCTCCTGAACAAATAGCAATGGTAAATGCAAATAAAGAAGTATTGTTCTCAATTACTGTTGAATCAATAAACCTAATGCTACAGCTCAAGCCAGATCCGAATGCAGTTCCCTTATCCATAGAAGCACTCACAAAGCTTTACATTGATCGGGATTTTCCTAAAAGGTTTCAGATCTTCCAAAATTTCATGCCTGTCTATGTTGAAATTCCAAAACTAAACCCTCCTTATTCTATTTCCAAATTTCCTGAGGGGTCTAGGCATGTCATATCCATGTTGTCCTTTATCCTAGTGTATTTTATAGATGAGAATATAGATGAGTCAATCCTAGATTTTTTATCTACTTTATACTAGCACAACCTCCTTCTATCATTTACAATTATGTTGAATACATAGCTTACAACATCCATGATCAGCGTGTCAAATTTCCAACTGAAGGAGTATTTAGGTACACTTCCTTTCATTTTCACATGTTCTTATATTTCCAAGCAGACAAGTTCCCAATAACACTTCATAAGCTTGATGTAGAAGGGAACCCACTCTCGGTCATCTTTTGGACAACTTTGATCAGAAAATAGTCCACATAGTTCAGTTATGTAGAGTTTACAGATTCATTTGTTCATCCATTGATAAACATGTTGACAAATAGTGTACAACCAATAATCAATGATGAGATAAAGAGAATATTACAACTGTCAGAACAAAGTAAAACTGGAGATTGGTACTTATATCAAAATCATACAGAAATCAGATTGTTTGGGTCAAATCATTTACCTTATAAACTACCTAAGTATGTGCCAATGAGAGTTTTTTCCTTGGAGTACATCAGGAAAATTCTCAATTTAGATTCAATCAATTTTTTGGCAGCTAAAAAGAAGACCCAATTTAAGTTGAAAAATAAGATAGGACCCTTCATTTGTAATTACAGAGATGCGGGAATAGAAGAAGCAAAACAGTTGTTGGAGTACAAATTTGAATTTAGCTTCTTATGGAATTATGATCCTCAGGGAATACTCAGCAAAATGAGGGTGAAGTGAAAATTGACACCTTATATTCATGAAAAAAGGCTAGAAATTGAACAATTTGCTAATCAAACAGAGTGGCTAGAAAATACCTTGATTGAACCAGTAAGACAGGGTGATACTAGTCATACCTTGAAAACTGTGAATCAAGAAGAAAAATCTACCAAAAGAGTCAGAGAAGAAGGTACCTACACTATTGAAACAACTACAGAGACTACGTTTAAACTCAGATATAATAAAAAGCCTAAGCTCAATCCAGTTGATAAAGAAAAAGAGACCATAGAAGTGGAAGATACAGATGTTCTAGAGACAAGCACAGATGTTGCCACAGTCATTATAAATGAGCCATCCACAGAGATTCTAAATGAAGAGCATCCTGATACTTCAAACACACAGGTATAGAGAAGAAACATAGTATGGAGGTATCCTCCTCACAGTTAGCAGAGGACAAAGATATTGATATCAGGGAGAAATAGAAGAAGATAAAGGCCAAGAATGAAGAAATCAAGAATGAGATTTATTCTCAGTATTTAAAACAAACACCAGGGATCCAAAATAGACTTATATCAACCTTTGATTATTCAAATAAGAAGTTGATTATGTCAATGCTTCAACCAACAGTCAAGACTCCCAAAACAATTGGCTGATTTTCCACAGTCAAAACAGAAAATTACATCTGTAAGGCGGTTAAACAGTGGTTAAAGTGTATAAGTAATTAAAGAGTATCAGAAAAGAAGACAATATTTCAAAATAGATTTGAAATATCTTGTGCCAGCGTTGAAGACAACAAAGCAGCCAGCTAAACCCAATCCAAAACTGCACTTCTATTTTATTTGGATAAATAGGACAACTTGCTCAGTTGTTAAGCAGTTATCACTATATTGTTGTAAGAGATATTTTATTTCCTTAGAAGAATCCTATGAGTATTATAGGATATTTTGTAAACATTTTTGTATATATACTTCATCTTTTGAAGTATTATTGCGGAATAAATTGTTGAATATTTCTATATTTATTTTTGTTGCACCTGAAGGATTTTTGTAGCAAGTTCAAGTAGCAGATTGGATCAAATCATCTAGCATCATATTTCAGGATTCATGTGATGAGCCACTGAAGTGAATTAATTTCTACTATCATTGTTTAATCTTATTATGTTTTACATGCTTCCATATATGTGTTCTAAATTTGAATGATGAACTAGGAATATTATTACAGGATTTGTTAAAAGCACCCTGTCTTTAACTAGTTATCATTTCTATGTTTTCTGCTGATTTCTAAAGTAGGGAACCCTTAATTGCTCCCTCTTTCAAATGACCCATGTCTTCTCCTTCCTTATCCGGATCAAAGAATCCTTGATTGCTCTTTATCCCGATGAAACCACTTCACCAATCAGCCTTTCTAAGATCTTCAATGACTTATCTATCTTTCCTTGAAAATATTTGATTTTTTTACCTTGATCCTAGTCCTATTTGCTTGACATTTGATTCCTTAGCCCGATGGATAAACAGATCTATCACTATCCATCTCATTAAGTGACTTTTTCTCACCAAACCAAACCAATTTGCACATCATAACTAGCCTAATATCATATAATTAAAAGAAAGTTAAATATTATAGAGAGAACCCTCTCTGAACCCTAGGAAGGCTAGATCCTAGAGTTTAAAAGTAGGTTTGTGGTTACCTCTAATGTTCTTTGAATAAAAATCAAAATCTCACAACTTAAGAATTATTAGAGTGATAATAGTATCGATACTTGTGTCACAACTGGAACCTAAGAAGGAATAATCTCTTCAGGCAACCCTTGATGTGTAGCACATACCTGAAAATTCAATAATGTTAAGAGCCACACCATATAAAATTATGTTCATCTTAAAGTCACTTGCAATTTAACATAAAAATCTAGATAGACAATACCTGTGAGACCACTGGAGCATATGAAGGTATCATGTCTTCAGGAAGCCCTTCATGTGTAGCGCTAACCTGAAAATTCCATAATGTTAAGACTCATACCATATAAAATTATGTGACATAAATTCATTTTCAATTTGATGTACAAAAATATAGATAGATAGTAATTAATGTGGCACCTATACATGATCATGTCCATGATCTACAGAATGAGGATCGGGGGCAAAGCAATATTGTTCTAAGAATGTTGTAAACTGCATAAGTTAAATAAATATATTGGCATAATTTTTTGGAGACTAAATGTATATACACCAAAAAAACATGTTACATGCACTCTAGCTCATCTTATAAATGTGTATTTTAAAATATATCAAAACACGCTTGTACATACCTCACCCATGGTGTGCATTTGTTATCTAATGGCTCGCTCATAGTGGTCTCTACAGGAGGATGTATACTTCATAATCTCATCTCGCTCCATCTCCCTCAACACGTCATTTGGAATACTCATAAATGAACAAACTCTTACACTAGATGAAGGTTGGATTGTCCCCAAGCTGATTTCCACCCCTCCTAAATAAGCTGCAATATGTTCTTCTATCTTCTCCCTCATCTGAGATGTAGCACTAGAGATAAGGGCTAACTCCTCTGGAAGTGTAACTACCCTAGGTGGTCGAGGTGCTAAACGAGGTGCTGGAGGCCTAAACCCAACATCCTGCATAGCATCAGGTCGTTCATATTTATGACCTTTTCCAGCTCCATAGAATTTGGACCCCATATCTATATAGTTAGGGTCCATTTGCTCTCATAATTTAGTATACAACATCCTAACAAAGTATTGCAGCACCTCATGATTTTTTGGGAACTTCCCGTATGCATACAAGAACTTCTCATAAATATAAGGTGCAATATTGGGATTATTGAATCTTGCAATCTTCAAATGTTTTTTGACAATTCAAATAGTGACAAGGTCATTTATTTAGTGGCCCTACTTTTAACTTCATTATAGGAGTGGATACCAATCACTGACGCTCTCCTCCTACGAATCATGTCAAAAAAAACTTGGGTTGATGGTCCAACCCCACGATAAGTCTCTATCAAACTCTCCAAATTGTGCAAAACAATTTGGAGACAATCTCGACTAGGGAAGAGAGAATGCAACTTTGAAATTCATTGCGCAAACTCGTGGAATGCTCCCTCATCCCATCAAAATTAAGGATATGGTGTCTTCCCAAGGCATCTCCTCGAGAATATCACCGGGATGGGTGTAAAGGGGCTCAGAGCTTGGATTTTGAGAAAACTAATGAACCCTACGACCTCTCCCCCTAGAAGGGCGACGACCACCACCTGTAACATGTTAAATTATTGCACATATTAAAAATTAAATAATTTATAAGGAAAATTTATATTTAAAAAACTTGTCTGGTCATTTGAAAATACCTCGTGGAAAAACTATCTCATCCTCTTTGTTCATCGGACTAGGATTGTTTCCTTCCGAGGAATGAAGGTCTCTACTAGCCACTGTACAAAACATTAAATTTTTTTATCACAGAAGTACATGAGACACACAATAAGCTTCACATTAAACATACATCAAACAATAAATTTTCCTTTAGATTTTACCCGAATGAGATCTATCCAAGTGTGAGATAGATGCCACAAGTTGAGACATTGTTCTCCTTTATCCCTCACCAGCAATAGGGCCAACCCCAACTCCTACATTTGCACTATGGAGCATAATGTTTTCACATTAAACACATGTCATTAAAAAAAAAAATCACCTGTTCAACATTGAATATAACGTAAACTTGAACATTTTAACTAACAATCTAATTTGTACCTATACCATGTATAATATACCCCTCAGAATGGGATCTAAGAAATTGGGGATGAATGGGAACAGGTCTATGGGGCTCCTCTTGTTCGATTTGGTGTCTGGGTGCACGAGTCATATGAGTGCGTCCACCTGTGCAAGACAAAAAAATTTCACATTAATCAATTTTTCACAACGAACAATAAATATAACCTACTTGAAAACATGACATAACTAAACGTCCAATGTACCTAATAATCCTCCTCTCATGGAGAGGTCTCTGGAGGCCTTGCCTAATGTCGTTGTTGCTATAGTATCAAATCAAATTTCTGCACCTCATAAACAAATTAGAAAACAAATTATCAATCGATAGTCATGTCATCAACCAATGGATAACAAGTACTATAGCTCCTTGACATACAAGGGCTCGATAATAGTACATGGCCTAATATCTCATGGCACTAACTAAGGTGGGTCAATTGTTCCTCCAGTTGTTCAAATTAACTACCTAGGTATTAGTGAGTGGTCTCCTTGAGTGTTTTTCTATGTCTTTTGGAGCAGTAGGAAGGTTGGTTAGCCTATCAAAAGAGGGCTTCAAGTATACCTAGAGAAATTCCTATATTCCAAAAGGTACATGGAGGTGAGATTTTGTTTACAAGTATTGTCTTATGTCGTAGTACTGCAAGCGATACTAGCAAGGGTTACAAGTGTTACACATAATGTGATTCCACTTTATTTCCTACGTTTATTGTTCCTCTACAGTAGTATTACCCAATTATGGATAGATCACAGTGTTATTAAAGGGCATTAGAACACAATCCCACAATAAAGTTTAAATATATATGATCTTGCTAACCAAATGAAAGGTATCCAAAAATAAAAAGAAAATAACTTGTGCAAGATATGTTTTGAGGCTGAAATTTCAAAATGCTCACAACTTCTGCTATACTTCTTTGATTGGCTATTATGACCCCAATCATGAAATTGTACAATATCTTTAGATCTATTATCACTGGATTAGCAGAAATTTTTGCAATCTATCAAAACATATCCAATCAGTTGAATTTTTCACCTTCCATAAATGATATCTCCAATTATTGTACTTCGTTTTGGACAATTCTTTTCTTCTAGGATAGGGTATTTTTCAAGAGGAATTTAATTTTGAAATTGCATTCTCCAAGTTCTACATAGAAAATTTCAAACTACTTGAACGCTGATATACTCTCTTTTCCAAAACAAACCAACAAAGATATATTTTTTTATTTTTTTATTTTGTGCCCAAAAATTTATCATTGCATTCCCAAGAAAGAAATTTGACACAAATTTTCTTTTAATCAACTCCAAAACTTTGGAAAATCACTAAATGTAGTGCAAAATCTGCAAAATATAGGAATACAAGAGAAAGAGAGATAAACAATAATAAATATCTCTTTGATTATAAGATATATAGAGCTATGTTAATTTTGATCTTCAAAGGTGTACCTTGCAAGAAATGTGCTCCAAATAAAATCAAGGTCATTGACAATGCATTGCATAACCTTCCACACAATAGATAACTATCCATGGAGAGCCTAAACTACCCAAGGCCTTAATTATAATGAGAGCATACTAACTAATTTGGACCCTCTTAACAAATTGGGCCCTTTTTGTAATGGGTGACTATTAGCTAGCTATTTAATGGGCCTTCTTGAATGAAGGTTACCTCATACATTAATAAGCTATATAAATAAGGGGTTTAGGCTATAACATTCACATGCCCTCTCCATTGAAAAGCAACTTTGTCCTTAAGGGTCAAGGTGAGGAAATAGTTAGATATTCCCATGTGGATCTTCTAGTTGCATATCTTTCAGCTAGATCAATACTTCTCTAATTATATGTCTACACAATTGATGCTTTGTGGTATTCAATAGTGCTTGTAGTGTTGGAAGAGTTTGTTATTGATTTCAAAGGGTTTATAGGCTTGCATTCGTTTGATGATTTGCATGCAAAAATCAAGTGAATTTGGGTACAAGGACTGTCTATATTGGTAGCCATTGCAAGGCCATTTCATTTGATAGGTGGCACATTTTGTGGTTCCTCTCAGTTGGTGAGATATTAGTTTTTGAAGATTGATGCCCCAAACATGGGTCTAGGACCAACACCTCATCTCCATGATGACATCAATGCAGAGATTGTTGCTGGAACTATTTTGCGAAAACAAGATGTTGTGATGTACCTTACATGGAAATTATTTTATCGGCGCTTGGTATGGATCTAATATGAAGTAACCATTATTAATTATGTGTGATGATAATATAGAGGGATTATCAAGTTATATTGTGTTAGTAGTTTTTCTATTGTAATTGTTAGTTTTTTGACCATACTGGTTCAAACCTTTACATAAGCTTAAAAAATATTGTCTTATAGGGGAGTTCCTGTTAGTACTTCGAACAAAATTAATTCTAATCTCATGCATTATGAATTTCTCCATGAAATCAAGGACCCTGATTTCTAATCGAACAATGGCTATTGAAAGTACCATATGTTGGTAAACAAAGGTGCCATACATGCTAAATGTTTCTGTGTTATTACCTGAAATTGCTTTGGGTACTATTTTGTATAAAAATATTTTTCTTGTTTCTCTTATCAAACTGAGGAGGCATGTTAGAATTTATAAAAAGGAAATATTCGTGTCAACAAAGTCGTTATCCATATCCAGTTGAAATGGAAAAAGTTTTATGTAAGGAGCCCATTCATAGAAATTCCCATATACTCTGGCACCACAGATTCCTGAGTAATATTCAAAAACTAGAAATATTTTTCCCTTTAAGATAGACCTAATAAACAGGTTGTTATTGGTAACCCTGAGTGATAGTTGGGATGTGTTTTAGGAACTGTAGCATTGAATCCCATACAATCATATCAATATGTGATAATATAGTGCATGCTCCCAATATGTAATATCCCTATTATATATTTTACTTAATTTCCAGGAGTTAAATTCAAGAAATCCACTATTAATTTTTTCTAGAAGATTCAGAATAAATTGCAACACCATTATGGAGAAAAAAGATTGCAAACCCCAACTATTTTATTAATAAATTGAAAGGAAATTACATCAATTTGATCTAGAAGGAAAATTGATAGGATATTCACAAAAACCCTTGGCTTTGACTCCTTTAGCTCTGCAACTCGTACTCCATAGTGAATTGTGGATTCAACCCTCCTGAAGTATACAATCGGCCACCTTGAACCCTAGCAATTCGGAGCTATCTGAGACTTAGTGCAGATCAGAAATATGAAGAAGGTTGAAATTTTTTATTTGGTTAAGCCCTAATTTTTGTGAAAAATTTGTTGGACAAAAGAATGATCTGAGGCACATATTCACCCTGGTTTGAGGCCCATACTAAGGCATAATTTCAATGTCTGTTGAAATAATTTTTGAGGCAGACCCCTATATTTGACATATTTAGTACTATGCAAAATATACAAAATCTCCATTGAGAAAAAAATGGAGAATTCATGTGAAAGTAAAACATCAAATAGATAACCAAAGATGGCTCGTAAAACATGGCTCGCATAAACCAAAGATCGCTCGCATAAACAAAGATGGTTTGCAAAGCATGATACTCTGTAGAGGATTTTAGTACAGGGGTAAGGGAAAATTCTATTACATCACATCAAATCAAGGATTTGTAACCCTTAGTATGTTGGCAATGCAAGGTATTGCCTTATAAACCATTTTTTTTTCCAATTTACAATATTCAAAATAAGAAAACAAACACTATGGGAAAAAAAATTTACACAACTTGGCAGGTTTAAGCAATCTAACGAACAAAATCCTCCATGGTATACTTGAGAAACAGGTTCGAGTCAGTGTCCTGTACTTGATCACTCCATCTGGTTGCATTTTTTTTCTTTTCTGTGACTGATAACATAGCCCACAAAATACAATTTACCTTAAAAAAAACAAATTCGAGACTTAAATAGATATCCAATTTGTTGCTAGTGCTCACGGTGGCTCGAAAATGACAGGGTTTTTTGTGCCCCAGTGTACATGTTTGCGCGGGCCAGGGGTTTGCAAAATGTCGGGTGAGAAAGGATGTTGGAGTTTTTTTATAAGAATAAAACGCTCGAATGAGAGTTAAAACAACTCTAGGCCGAGAGTTTTAAAACTCTAGGCCAAGAGTTTTAAAACTCTCGTCTGAGAGTTTACCCGAGAAATTATGTCAATAAAACTCTTAGACGAGAAAATACTTAACTCTCGTATGAGATTAGTTTAACTATGGTCAAGCCCAATATAAATCTCGGGTGAAACATTAAAAATCTCTCGGACGAGATTTATAAGAACTCTCGGTTGAGAAATTTAGTTGACTATTTTCTTGAACGAGAAATTAAAAATTTCACTTAAATTTTGGCCATCCGCCAAAAAGTTTTTCCCAACTTCGGGTTTTCACTCGTCAATTGTCTATGGATGAGTTCATCACTAAATTTACCTCCTTATTAAGGTACTACAGTATTTGAGAGATGAGAAAGAAATTTTTCAGTGATTCTTGACTAGTGTACCTACTCACATGAAGGAGAGGATCGAATTTGTAAATCCAAAGACTATGGATGAGGTGATTCAAAAAGCACAAATGTGCTATCGGCAATCCAAGGTGAAAGGAGAGGTTGGAAGAAGTTGGCCACCAAAGAAGGGGTAGAAAGGTACCTCAAATTTCAAAAGTAACAGACTAGGACATTATAAAAATGCTACAAGGAACCCAACAAATAGACAATTTGGGAAAAAAAAAAAACCAAATGGCTATTTGATGAATGACCTATCGAAGCATTCAGTAGGCCAGACCATGGACAGATCCATAATCCACCACTACAATGTTTGGGATGCAGTGAGGCACATTACTTTAAGACCTGGCCTCACCGTGGAATAAATGAAGTTACATCCAATCTGCAAGATGCATCCACAGTAAGGGATGTTGCACGAAACATACCAAGGATCAATGCTGCACTAGAAGATAGGAAAGCGGATTTCCATCCAACCATGATAGAAGTGGAAGGTAAGCTATATTCCTAAAATGTTTCCATTTTGGTTGATCTTGGTGCCAGTTTAAGTTATATAAATCCATGAGTACTTGAAAATTGTAAACTACAAAGCCAAAAATTTAAAAGTCCCTGGTTGGTACAATTGGCTACTAGAGCAAAGAGAAGAGCTAATGCTAAAATCTCAAATTGTATCATGGAAATAGGAAGAAAACATATAACTCTTGAACTAAATATTCTACCTTTGGGTTCCTATGATATTTTATTGAGAGTGGATTGGTTAGAAAGACTTTTCTCACTGGTATATTTCAAGGAGAAAATCATCCATTTTAAGGTAGAATATGGTACTCGTCAAGAATTACAAGGAATTAAGAAACCACTTCAATTCCGCCCTATCACTGCATCCCAGCTGGGAAAATACATTAGAAAAAGGTGTAAACTTTATGCTATTCATGTGGGGTTTACTAACTCTAAAGACAAGACCCTTATGTTGGAAAATATTCTAGTTGTTAAGGATTTTATGGACGTGTTTCCTGAAAATATTCTAGGATAACCCCGAAAACAAGATATTGATTTTACTATAGAATTACTACCTAGAGTAGTGCTTGTGTCGCGAGCACCATACGGAATGAGTGTACTTGAGCTGATAGAATTAAAAATGTTGCTGCAAAACTATTGGACAAAGGGTATATTCGACCAAGTGTGTCCCCTTGGGGAGCATCAGTGATGTTCATTAAAAATAAATACGGAACGATTCGGATGTGTATGGATTATCGACAAGTTAATATGCTGACTCTAAAAAAAAAATATCTGTTGCCACATATAGATGATCTTTTTTATCAATTAAAAGGAGAAACTATATTTTCAAATATTGATCTGAGATCTAGGTACCACCTGATACAGATTAAAGATGAATACATATCCAAAACAACCTTTTGTACCAGATACAAACATTATGAATTTGTGGTGTTACCATTTGGATTAAGAAATGCACCAACAATTTTCATGAATCTGATCCATAGTATATTCCACTCTTTTTTGGAAAAAATTGTTTAATATTCATTGATGATATACTTATCTACTCTAAAAATATGGAAGAACACAAACAAAATTTACACTTGGTGTTGAAAATGTTGCGGGAACATCAGCTCTACGCCAAATTTAGAAAATGTGATTTTTACAAAGAACAGATCCAATATTTGGGCCATGTAATATCTACTGAAGGGATCTTAGTAGACCCAGAAAATATAAAAATGATTATGGAATGGAGAGTTCCCATAAATGTAACAGACATACGTTCTTTCGTGGGCTTAGTTGGTTACTACCGACGATTTATCGAAGGCTTCTCTAAGATATCCTTTCCCATTACTTAATTTTAGCGAAATGGGTGAGTTTTTAAGTGGACTAATGAATGTCAAGCTAGTTTTGAATGGTTAAAATAACTGTTAACTACTTCCCCTATATTGAAAGTGGTTGACCCAAGCAGATATTTTGAAGTCTGCACTGATGCTTGTAAGGAAGGGGTGGGAGAAGTATTGACACAATATGGCAAGGTAATAACGTATGAATCCAGGAAGCTAAAGGACCATGAGAAACAATACTCTACTTATGATTTAGATTTGACTGCGGTAGTACATGCCCTATGAATTTGGATACATTGCTTGTTGGGGAAAAGGTTTGTGCTAAGAACTGACCATAGTAGCTTGACTAGCTACTTTAAACAATCTGATTTGAATACCCACCAAGAAAGATGGAATGCATTCCTAAGTGAATTAAATTTTGACATTCAACATGTAATAGGTAAGGAGAACCATCTAGCTGATGCTTTAGTAGGAAACTACATTGAATCTATGAACTTTACTTTAATCAAGCATAATTAAAGCTCCAGGAGAAAATAATGGGGGTGGCAAAGAGAGACCCTGAGTATCAGTTCTTATGGTAGCAAGAAAGAGAGGTAGAAAAAAAAAAGGAAAGCAATCAGATTATGGGATTAATGATAAAAAAAAATTGGTATTTAGAGGGAAGATATGTATTCCAAATCAGATGAGCTTGAAGGAGCTGATTTTAGATTAATATCGTCGGAGTTCCTATGCTGGACATCCCGGATATCAAAAGATGCTAACATAAATTAGAAAGGATTATTTATGGCTTGGAATACGTAAAAACATTGATAAGTACCTAACCAAATGTTTGGAATGTCATCAAGTCAAGGTGGAGAACTAAAATCCAATAGGATTTCTTCAACCTATTCCTATACCAGAATGGAAATAGGAAGTCATTTCACTTGATTTAAGCACTGGTAGAAGAAAGAGACACAATGATTCAATTATGGTGGTGGTGGATAGAATCAGTAAGGTAGCTCATTTCATACTAGTCCAGGAAACTTACAAGACCGTACAGATTGTTAACATTTTCATGAAGGAAATATTTAGACTACATGGCATTCCGAGATTCGTCATCTCAAATCGAGATGTAAATTTCACCTCTGCTTTCTAGAAGGCACTATTCACTGGTTTGGGAACACATTTCCAATTTAGTACAACCTATCATCCTCAAACGGATGGATAGACTAAAAGGGTGAATCAAATATTAGAATATATGCTATGTATGTATATGATGAAACAACCCACAAAGTGGGAAGAGAATTTGCATTTGGTCGAATTCGCCTACAATAATGGATACCAAGAATCCCTCAAGATGAGTCCTTTTGAAGCATTGTATGGAAGACAACGTCAGACCCCCATAAACTGGAGTAGTCCAGAAACCAAACTGATGCTTGGGCCAGACATGCTGGAGAAAATGGAGCGTGAGGTAAGAAAAATAAGACATAATTTAAAAGCAGCTCAAGACAAGAAAAAGATATATGCTGACTGAAAAATAACTTTTCGAGAGTTTGAGGTGGGTGAACAAATCTATGTAAGAATTAAACCTAAGAAGAGCACCTTAATATGGAAACCTGTGCCAAATTGGCTCTCAGGTACTGTGGAATTTTCCAAATTTTGGAACGGGTAGGGCTGGTGGTTTATCCACTCGCACTGCCTAGCCACATATTGGTACAAAACCTGTTTCATGTGTCATTACTAAAATGATATGTATACTACAAGGAAAAGACCATCTAGCGGATGTTTTTGAGGAACCCCTTATAAAAATAGCTCAGATATTCATTTTTAGCGGAGGTCTCTAGATGAGGTTGGCGAGTGGAGGTTTTTGTGGATTTTTTTTGTCTAGTGCGTTTCTCATCATAAACCGCACCGGTGTGTTTTACTCACAATGCACCAGTGTGTACTAAAAATTGCCATACCAAGACACCGTGCTCTCCGTACAAACCCGCTTGGTGCATCTAAGTACTATAATGCATCAGTGCTCTACATATAAATAGGCCCGGTGCATTGCAGTAATCCAAGGCAGCGTAATGACATGTGGTGCACCATCAATAATACTGCCTGATGCGTCTCGAAAACCCACGCACCGAAACAGGGTTAAATAAAAAAACATCACTAGTCGTAAAAACGTCATTTTTACTTCTTCAATGCTTGAGACCTCTTAAGCATCGGTGTGAATTTGTCTTGTGTGAGGCACCCTGTCATCGGTGTTCCCATTGTACGCACTACTATTGTCCATCTCCCAATTTGTGGAGTTTGAATTTTCGAAAATGGTGGGAAAAATTGGTTTATTCAATTCCTCAGAAAATATGCCTCCTCGACGTGCAAATGTACAGGTATTTACTTGTTTCTCAATAACTAAACGTTTTATAAGATTATATTTTTAAAAAACCTTAAAATTAACTGTTTAAAAAGAAAAAAAAAATTATGCATGATGCGCTCAAGGCTTTTGGCTCGCACCGTACTTCGCAGCTCTCCCTGTAAATTTTCAGGCCGCACCGCAAACTGAAAAAATGTGCACCATGACTAATTTTAAAAATAACATGGTGGTACGGTCGTTTAAATGACCACACCATTGACTATGTACTAGTGTCAAGAGGTCGGTGCGTTGACCAAACTATCTGCCTCAGGGTGGATAGTTAGGTCAATGCACGACCCTCCTGACAGCATTACATAGTCAATGGTGTGATCATTTAAAGGAGCTCACCATTGACCATGTAATGTTGTTGGGTGGTGCGTTCACCAAAAGATTCGCCCCGGGGCGGATATTTTGGTCAGCGCATCGGCCGCCCAACAACAATACATGGTCAACAGAGTGGTCATTTACAGGACCGCACCGTTGACCATGTATTATTGTTGGGTGGTGTAGTGACCTAACTATCCACCCCGGGGCAGATAGTTTCATCAACGCATAGCAGAAAAACAACTTTTTATCCTTTGCGGTGCGCGAACAATTTTCATGCACACCGAGAGCGGTGCACGATAAAAATGTATGCACTGGTACTAGTGCATGAATATTTTTTTGGGTGCACTAATTGTTTTTTTTCTACACACATGTCTCATTTTATAAAAAAAATGTATTTAATATGTGAATCATTCAACAACGTCAATGGAGAGAACAAAGGGAACAACAAGAACATATGGAGGACTAGTATAATGTGATTCACCTGTGGGAGGTACGAGAGAGGGAGAGACTTATGTACCCTCACCCTATTACGACAGCCACCCAGTTTCTCCTAAGGGAGATAGGCCTCCTCAAGTTCTATGAGGAGGCTATATCCTTGAAGGGCCATAATGGGTTATTGGGACAACTCATCTTCAGGTGGGATGCCCATCGACAGGCTTTCTGGGTTGGTCCTAGCCAGTGGTTCGTGCCCACTGAGGAGGACATATATTTTATTACTTTCCTATCTAGGAGAGGGAAGGATTTCCCCCAGTTCCCATATTTCCCCATCAGCTATGCAGCAAGGAGTCACATGGCGTACTCCCAAAGATACATTAGGGACGATATAGTTTCTCCTGCAGTTTTTTAGGTGTCTGGTGGTCAGTTACGTATTTCTTATTTTGGTGTAGAGTAGGTGAGGTGCATCTCACTACTGATAATTACCATTTCACACCATACCAATGACGGGCAATGCATTGGTTACCTGCTTTTATTTTATGTTGATTCTTTATTCTAAGCACCACGACTTGTGAGATGGTATGTGATTTTTTTGTGGAATTTTTTTACAGCATTAGATAGATGTCGTTCTCAGGCACGTGGGAGGTCAACCTTCCCTTTTACTTTAGAGTTATTTTGTTTATTTTTTGAGAGGTTTCTAGAGACGAGGCCTAATTTTTTTCAGCAACCTCGTAGGGCAATGTTGCATGTACGAATGGAGATGTGGGGCCACATGATGCCCAAGAGGGGCCAGTTTGACTTTCCCACCTAGATATCTCCTAGTGCACTGTAGTTGCTATCTAGTGTTGATGATCACTCCTTCATTCGGGTGCCATGTCCGTACACTGATTTGGATTGGCGAGGGTGTACTAACATACTCTTCACACAAGATGAGCCACCGAATGCGAGAGGTAATATTAGAGTTTTATTTAAATTAATATAGTTTCATTTTATTGTCTCAATTAATTAATTACAATTATCAAATTTATTCTAACATGTTCTTTAACTTGTTTTGTTAAATTTTTTAATGAAATTGTCTAATTATTGTTGTGTACTATATATTTTGTAGATATTGGGAAATTCGTTGCGGATGAGATTCCATTGCCATCAAATGATCCAGGTATAGATGTTGACGAGGAGATGGAAGATGCGAAGGATCAAGGTGACAGACCTAATCTTGATTGGGTGTAGACACCCGCGGGGTGAGGCATAGGCCAAACACTCGATTTAGGATGGAGTTGGGAGACCAACTCTGTCGACTCATAGTTGATGAGGGAGTCTACCCAGATACGATCAGAGAGATACAGGTTGATTGTAGGGTGACAGAGCTCTGGAGAGGCATGCCCCACGATATGTTGACTGTCATGCGTCATATCGTTGGAGCTTCTAGGGCACTGGCGCGGGCTAGGAGGGGTAGGGGTCGTGGATATGCACAATAGAAAAACACCTCATCTGATGATCATGATCATGAGGGGAGTGATCATTATTCTAGTACTCCACCTCCTCCCCCTTCACCTCATGACAAAGATCATGATAAGAAGCCAACATCCAGTCCTGATCAGCGACATCATCTGAGCAATCTGCGCCATCTCAGAAGACACCTAGTCCTGAGCAGGCACTTGATCCTGAGAAAGTGCGTCCATATTAGGAGGCAGGTCCATCTGAGCATGCCGCACCATCCATTGAGCATGTTGCTCCATCAACGATTCATCAACAGGCAGTTCCTGAGAAGACTGCACCATCGACTGATCATCAAACACCTCTGAAGCAGGCACACCATCTATCTGAGCATGAGGTTGCACCATCGACCAAGCATGCCTCGACTAGTACTAGTATTGATGTACCACAAGATATTTGACATTTATATGCAATTATATTACATTTGTATGTTTTTTACATTATATAGTTAAATATATATATGGTCCATGTATTTTATTTTCATGTTGATGTACTTAATTTACATGTTGGTGTTCATCATGATGTGTATATTGTTAGGTCATGTTAGATAAGTTTTTTTAATGTGCTTGCATATAGATGTGTATGTGATAGCAGTTATTTGACATGAGATGTATTTTTGATGTTTGCGTTGTGATGATGTTATACAATGTTTGTGTTTTGTTAGATGATCATGATCATGATGATTAGATGATGTTAGCAAATTTGAATGTGTAATTTAGTCGAGTATGATGTTTGTATGATGGTTATCATGATCGTGATGTTTATTTTTAATATTAAATCATGATATTTATTAAATTTTATGTCGTGAGGGTAATTGAAATTTTAATTTTAATTGTAAATTGTAATTGTAATTGTATGTAATTGTATTCTAAAATTGCAAAATTTTAATTGTAATTGTATGTATTCATGTCATGATTCAATTTTATTAGCATTGTAAAATTTGTAAATTTGTAAATTTGTAAAATTCTAAAAATGTAATTGTAATTGTATGCATCGTGACTGTAATTGTAATTTTAATTGTAATTGTATGTAAAATATTTGTAAAATTGTAATTGTAATTGTAATTGTATTGTGAAATGATTGTAATTGTAATTTTAATTGTAATTATATGTAAAATTGTAAAATTGTAATTGTAATTGTAATTGTAATTTTATTGTGAAATTGTAAAATTGTAATTGTAATTGTATGTATTGTTATCATTCAATTTTATTAAAAATTTTAAATTGAATGATGACAATTTTAAAATTGTAAATTTGTAAACTTGTATGAATATAAATAATTGTAAAATAATAAATCTAGAATAATATGAATTTTTGTAACATAATAAAGTTTAGAAAATAACGCAAATAAATTCATGTTTAGAATTATCATTATTTTATTATGATCTTACATACTAAAAATGAAAGTATAGATTTTGAAGATATCATTCGCACACATTTAAAGCAATCAAGTAGTTGTATTATTTTAGGAATTGACATTATAAAAAAAGAACTTTATACAATGCGCCATTGTTTTCGAGATCAACATAATTGCAAATTATAAAGTGAAATGATTTTAACATTAACACAATGCAAACCAATTAATTCAAAATACATATTATAATGTTTCGAAAAAAAGAGTCTTAGTTATAAGGTTAAGCCCTCTTCTTTATAAAATGCCATCTTAAAAAGTATCAATGATGAAATAACACATGTACCAGATCACTCTTGGTTCTCATGATCACCCTCATTATCTTCTAGCTCGCTTCGCATGATAAAAATATTGTTCTCAAAAATATGTTTTGATCTAGGGTCATGTCTCAATACGAACCACCAATCCCTATCCAACACATCTCGGTAAAAAAAAACTTTCTTGCAGTGTTTGGGGAAAACATAGGACTCCTTAGCTTCATCACACATCTTTCTAGAGTTGATACATATCAGCCTACTATCGCGATCTTCCTTTACATTATTCCGATCAAAGGTGTCCCACCAATTGCACCTAAAAATAACACATTGGAAAGAAGATAAACCCACTTTAATGATCTCTTGTATCTTTCCGACGTAACCTAATGTCCCCCATACTAGGGTTTTATCACGGTGGGTAGCTCGACTAGATTGATCAAACTCGACTTCCACTCCACAGTCTTGTGTCATGTGTCCATCATCAACATTTTCTGTGCGAAAATGGTGTCAATATGCCCACATAGATGGGAAAAAATTCACCTATAAAAAAGTTAAAAAATCATAGTGTCATGTGTCTTATACTAACCCAATTATTAAAATATGAAATATAGATGTTACATTTCAAAGGTGCATTATTAATCTCGGATCCAGGTGACATTTCCAATGAGCCAACCAGCGAATAGGCCATGAAAGCAGCTCACCTTCCCAGGGCAGATGATGATGCAACTTAGATTGGAATGGCAGCGCCATAAATGGCTGCCAGCACCTCACAGAAATCGCCCATAGTTAATGCAGTTAATGCTACTAAATGCCACCTGGGCTCTCCGTTTGAGACATATTGCCTTAAGTCCTCCCTAGTCCCTCTCCTCTGCATTATCATCCTGTGTTGTTCAACCTCTGCTCTCCCTCACTACTCTACTCGCCCTCTGCATTTCAGCCCAGCCTCCATCTCCACCTGCAGCTCCATGGCCATGTGCCAGAGACATAAGCCACATCGTGGCAGTGTCAGGGGCGCTCTTCTGGCTCGTTTGACCCATGACACAATGCTCAGACACTTCAATTATTAATATGAGCCCTCCTTCGCCTCCATCGCTCCACATGTAGCCTCATCCTTTGAGCCCTCCTCCGCTTCCTTCGCTCCGCCTACAGCTTCCCTCATCTCCAGTTCTAACCCCTCCCTGCAAATTCTGCCAAGAGTCAAGCGGAAATACCTGCGCAAATCGACCATACCCCGCACATTGACGCCTTCTCCAAAGAAACTTGAGCGCATGCCTGTTAAATCCTCCTCAATGTACATTCCCAACCTCCGACATTACTTAGCTGAATGAATTTGGAGCAGGATCAACAAAAATGAAGCTTCGCCGAAGGTCCTGTATGTCTTCACTGAGGAGGAGGAAGAAATTGCACGCATCTACGGATGCCATGTGACTGAAGAAGACCCTACAGGACCAGAGGCAGACCAGAATGAAGAAGCCAACAAGGATTGAAGGTCATGGTTTATGCACCATAGCTCTCTTTTGGATGTGTTTGACATATTTACTCTTTCTAGTTTTCATTTATGTTTTAGAAAGACTAGTTGTTTCAGACTTATGTGGACAATTAATGGGATAGTTTCCCTGTCAAGGGAAATCCCTTCTTTTGTTATTTTGGAAAGAAATGCGAATAGGAATAGGCTAAATTCCTTAGCTCAGACTATGGAATGTATCATATTTTGCTAATTAATAGAATTTAGATCAAATTACAAAAAAAAAGTGCATTATTAAGTTTAAAATGTACATAAATAGATTATTACTAGGTGGGTGCACCCAATCCCTATGTTTATCACATCATCTTCATTGCGCGAGTAATGACCAGTTGCATCATATTTCTCTTTTAATTGGTTAGAAACCTAACTGTTGGGGCATATAATTGGCATATTTTCTTTTAAATTATCGATATAAGTCACACTTCTACCAATCAACCGTCTGAATTCATTCCTGTCGCTATCCCATTTCATCCTCTTTTCTTCGTACAATGTGACCCAAGGTTGTGTCACTTCAGAATTGTAAAAAACGAATTATTGATTGCTTCAATTCTACATTCGCTGATGAAATCAAACCGACATATAGTACATATGAGATCAAAATATACATTATATTGAAGTTCAGCATGAATATTTATTTTGTGTAAATTTGAAAATTATAAGTCACTTACTCTTTATCAACCACCTTTTTCCATTCGTTTGGAGCAACTCCCCTTCTCTTCTGTCTTCATCCCTTTCATTGTCCCATATCACCGCACCTGGTCCATTGTCAATCTTCTTGATGTACTCACTGGCATAATAGAAAGACTCATACGATATGTACCCCTCTGCCATAGACCCCTCAGGTTTTGCCATTTGTTGAACAAAACCTTTTAATTTCTTCATGTACCTCTCTAAGAAGAACATCCAACGACAAGAAACCACCCCAAATAATTCAACCTCATCTACTAGGTGGATTAGAAGATGAACCTGCAAGTCCATGAAACTCGTCGGTAGTTCCTTCTCAAACATACAAACAATATCAACTATCTCTTGACACTGTCATGGAATGCTAGCCACATGAATCTCCTTTGAGATGATCCGACGTACAAATGCAGATAATTTAGATATGGCACGTCCTAGGTCTTGGGGGAAGTCATGTTTCACACACCCACTCACAAAAAAGGATAATGACACTGCAAAGTTATAAACACATGCAGTAATATACAAACTTAGTTATGTTTTATGATCCCTGCATGGGATAAAATTTATTAATATTACAAATAATAAAATCATGCTTTTGAAATTATACGTACTCTTAGAAGATTCAAATGGTCATGATATTTCAACCCCGAAAAATAGTCATCCACGTTGAAGCAGAGTCGTAGTGAAGACCCAAAATCCATGGGACATCACCTTCTTTGAAAAACCATGAATTAGAGGTACCAGCGCCTGCCTCTGATCCTGTACTTTCTAATCATCTTGGCCAATATTTATTTTTAGTTTTTGAAGTAATAAGATCTTTCCTAACAGCCAATGTGTCACTTTGTTTCGATGATATGTACCTCCATAAAGAAGATGAAACATTTTTAAATATATGCATGGGATCTAAAAAGTGGGCAATCTTAAGATGCTCCCAATATGGGAGGTCATAAAAGATAGATTTCCTTTTCATCCCAATGGGAAATTTCTCAACATAGGTGTTGAAGAAATCTGGATCATCGAACTTAGGCTCCCCATTTGAATTGAACATTTCTATGAACTCCTTCTCCTTCTCTCTATCATATTCTATAATCCATTCATTTGGTGTCATTATTGGAGGCCTTTGGGTTCTCTCTCATTTACCATTGAAAGCGGATGTTGCTCTTCTGTAAGGGTGTTGTTCTAATAGGAATATCCTGGAGCAATCATACATTGGCTTTCGTAGGTCCTTGGACCATCTAGCTTTCAGAGAAGGTCCACAACATTTACATCCAAAATACCCTTTTGTTACAAGACCTGTGAGATTATATTTGTATACATTAATTAATATGCATGGTGCATTAAAGAATATCATGAAGATCAGAACAAATATTATTACAACGAATTAAATAACTAACATGTGAAAGAATATTGTTACATTATATATAAACAAATCAATAAATTAAACATGTAATTTACCAGAGCAAACTCCTAAGCCTGGATAATCATGTGTCGTGTAAGCACATATGCCATACAACGTAAAACTCCTCTATGTTGTGATGGGTCTTGATACATCATATACATTTATCCCATCCCATAATTCCTTCAATTCATCTACCAACCGTTGTAAGTAGACATCCATATTCTTCACTTGTCTTCTACCAGGGACTATGAGAGCCAACATAAGATGTTCATTCTTCACGGAAAACCATGGGGGGATATTTTTATTGATCACTACTACAGGCCAAACAGAATAGTTGGTGTTCTGGAGGGAATATGGGTTGACGCCATCCACGACTATGCTGAGTCGTAGACTTCGTACTTCATTCTTGAATTTTTCAGGCCATGTATCCTCTATATGCTTCATGGCTATTGAATCAATTAGGATTCGCATAACACCCAACTCACTTCTGTGTGAGGCATGCCATCCCTGCAACATAGCTAATTCTTTGCAACGAAAGAGCCTTTGAATCCTTGGGATTATAGGCATGTGCCTCAATATCTTAAAAGGAGGACCAGTATGTGATTTAACCTTCTTTTTTTATTTATCATACCTTTCATGCCCACATTTCAGACACATATCTTTGTCTGCATATTCTCCTCTATATAGAATA